>SNQN01000992.1:74137-101871 GCA_008642245.1 Bassia scoparia
AAAACTTTAGCTTATATTTTAAGCCTAAAAATATAATACGAAGTAAATATACTCTATGAGTACGGAGAATTGTTATACCTTTAGCTAATGGAGGTCCTATACTTGTATGGTATACTACATTATTACTGGACTATGTACCAAAAGCCCAAAGGTGCTTTATCATATTTGATATARCTTTTTTAGCGCAAATTATTCTGTACAATTTCCCTATCTAGCAATATACAACCCCCTCCTTRATTTCACGTGATATATAAATATATTCTCCTCCCTCCACTAATTTTAAACGCAATGTTTTGCTTTACTTTGTTAATTAAATTATCTTTTTAAGTTTTTTTTTTTTTAAAAAAAAAATCCTATCTTTGCTACCCATTATATCAAGTTTATGTTTTTTTTTTATTTAAAAACCTAAATATCTAATACTCAAATCTTTATTTTAAAAAAATAGAATTTGTATCTAGCAATATGGGGGTGGGTTATATGATATAGGCGTTGCTCTTTTAGTCTTCTTTTAGTATAAACCATCAATGAAAATAGAAAGACAATTTCAATTAGCTTAGGTTTTGTACTTTCGTATCTTATCTCTATCTCTACTGGGCCAAGAGGGGTAANTAAGAACTGCTTCTTTAATGTGCATGATTGACATGTGGTGGCATGATTAAAACATGCGGCACCTTGTTTATTAATGGAGTTGCCACATATTCTACTTAATGCCAGTATCAGGTATTCAGGTTAGTCCCATTATATGATGATCATGACTTTTATCAGAACGTCAGAGTTTAGACTGACAAACAAACATTCTCCCATCATTTCAGTGCTATTTGACTGCAGAATGCAGATTGGTCTAAATTTAGGTGCTGATAAATACTTATGTATTGTTAGTTCAGTTCCTTACTGTCTGAACTAGCTTGATGAAAACCTAGTTGTGTTTCAACTACCATTGTGAGCATATGAGGAGTGATAAATGGCTCGCAGCGATTTACATAGCTCGCGGCAAAATGACATTTTTACCGGTCACAAATATCCCAACAAACCACTTGGTGCGGTCCATGCGCGCAAAAAGTGTAATTTGACAATTTTTTTTAGCGTTGAGATAATGTTTTATATTTTTGTATTATGTAGACAAAGCTTTCGTAAATCCTGATTTCCAATTGCTGATATAAGCTTATACTTTCTCGTTGACTATGGTAACTTGGTGAGCAATCTGAGCAAACAAGAAATTTCAGTTTATGTGATTAATTATATTGAAAATTTTCAGGGTAAATCACAACACTATTTAGGTGTCACTATTTAGTTAGCTAGAAAAGTTGGAGTGCATTTTGTTGTATTAACATTAAGCTAGTGGATTCATCAATTAAGATAGACAGTAGGGATTTTTTTTTTTTTTTGGTAGAATAACCATCAATTGTCAATTTAATGGAATTTGATTAACAATGAGTTAACAAATTAGGTATCACTGCCAACTGTCCAACTAATTGTTGAAGCGGTGGTGATTGAGACTGCACTTGGTAAGAAGAACACGCGTTCGATCCCTCGCAACAACAGTTTGGAGACGATTGTAACCTAATCACTTAGAACGAAACTTCGAATTTAAATTAGCCCAAAGAATGAACCGAGTGAATACACCTTGAAAACAAATTGGGTATTACACTTAAAAAGATGTTAATTCAAGGGTACAATTAAAAAATTGGAAAACCCTAAAATACAAAGAATGGCAGGTCTTGGGAAAGAGGGGAACTTGTTGGTTCCAGGCTACCTGCTTCCACGTAGTATCAATAATACATATTAGTACTGTTGAAAAATGGCCCAAATAAATTTAAAGTATCATTTCTGACAATGAACTTGTTCCCAATTATTGATGTGTGGTGAAGCAGAAAGGATCCTCTTCATTTCCGCTCTCATCCATTTCCTATTTTACGATTTTGACATGTAAATTAACTTAAATACTTCGTATAAAAGTTCTAAAACCTTTCTTGTTTTTCCATTTAATCCATCCTTAACCGTTAGATTAGGAAATTGACTCTCTTCATTTTCTCTAAGAAATAGAGAGGATCTTGACTCGTGGGGAAGGACAAACTATTGAGTTAAACCGTTAAACTACTCCCTTGTATTGTTTCAAACTTTCAATTGCTACAATTTGATTTTAACTTCTATTTGTATGGTATTTTTGGTTGTATATGTGTTTGCATACGTGATGAAAAATATAATCAATCTTGTTTGATTTATACTTTTTAAATATATAATTTTTCATATACTCCGTAAGCAATTCAAAATATTGATATTTGAATTTGTGTATTGAAGATTGGAAAAAATAAAATAAAAAATGTAGCTACTATAAAGATATAGAGAAAGTGTGTTACTCGTATAATGTACAATATTTTAAGTGTTGCCTATTATGCATGTTTATGTTTATGACGATATTTGTTCGTGATATTGAAGTTGGGATCCTCTTTAAAGTTGAAGATCGGTAGGTAGAGTTGTATTGTTTTGCGAGTGAGAGTTTTCAAATATATTTATTTTACTTCTATTTTAAAATTATAAATATTTGCTATTTATTTATATTTTTTAAATGGCGATTTGTTGTAATCTACCGACTTCAAACCTAAAGGATCGAGGCAAGTGATATTAGTGATATTGATTGTTTGATTGTATAAACATTCGGACGATGTCAAAAATCAATCACGTGTTTCACGACGATGACGTAAGAAGCACTCTGATTGTAATTTGTTATGATTCTGGTAGATGGTGTCCATACATCATGTTTACTTATAGTCAGTTAGTCACACATGTTAACAATATGTTGTATTCATGTATTGCATCTCAATTTCTCCCATTTCACCTTCAAAATTTGGCTATGGCTCCTACGCCGTCGACAACTAGCAACGTCGTCGATGCTAGTTGTATAATTGAAATAATCGAGGAATGCCGCATTTTCCACCCTACTCCCCCCATGACCACGACCTCTCAATATCCGCACACACTGCCTCTTACGTTCCTCGACGTCCCCTGGCTRCTATTCCCTCCCATCCAACCCCTCTTCTTTTTTTCCCTTACACCCCATGACAACATCCATGATTTGTACTCGGAATTCAATTCCACCATCCTCCCTACACTCAAACATTCCCTCTCTAATGCCTTGCACTACTTCTATCCCCTAGCCGGGGAACTCGTCGTTGCACACGACCGTAATAATCTCGTCTTCTCGACTGAAAATCGGTCTTTGGATTCCGTTGGGCTAAAGGTTGCTGTGTGTGAAGCTAATTTCGATGGTTTATGCAGCTAACAATCAATCACGGATGTTTTTCATCAACTAGTCCCTTCTTTGCCACCTATATCATCAGTCGCACTGCCATTCTGAAGCTGCTCATTTGTTAGAAGTTCAGATCACTATGTTTCCTAACTCATCGCCTGTTTTAGCATTGGCTTTGCTTTACATCCTGTTGTTTGCGATCAAAGATCCTTCAGTAACTTTCTTACACCTGGCATCATTCTCAAAGTTTGGGAGTGGGTCCATCACTCTGATCCTGTCCCACCTTTGACAGTCAGTGATACTTGATTCCGTTGGGCTTCAGCCCACTTTGTTGAAGCAGTGGTTGGGCTTGGGGCCCAACAAGGTCGATCCAACTTCGGATGTCGTCGCTCGTAGTTTGGTCCGGTCCACGTTCGTCATGAGCCCAACAGATATGAAAATGTTAAAAACACGATACTGGCCCAATGTGACGAGCTCAATATAGCCATACCCGTTCTCTTGTCACCGTACGTCGTTACTTGTGCTTGTGTGTGGACTTGTTTCCTGAAAGCCCAAGCCAGAAGAGTTCCCTTACCAAAGCCCAAACGAAAGGTCCGATGTACTTCGGATTCATCGCAGGCGGTATAACCCGTCTACCGTTTCGGGTGCCCGGCACTTACTTCGGTAACTGTGTTGGGTTTGGGAGAGCAGAGGCCCAGAGGGAGGAGCTACTAAAGCAAGATGGGGCTTTTGGCAGCTGCTGATGGCAATTGGGCTGACAATCAAGAAATTGGATGGTGATTTATTAGGAGGAGCTGAGAAATGGATATCTGATTGGGAGACATTAATTGGCCAGAAGCCCATATTTATGTTGTTGGGTCACCTAAAGTGGGCTATGAGACTGATTTTGGGTGGGGCAGGCCCAAAATAGATGGAAATTTCAATTGATGGGCATAAAAGTATCTCCCTTACACAAAGCAGAGACTTGAAAGGAGGCATTGAAATTGGGCTCACTCAGCCCAACTACTTATCAATGATTTTTTCAACTCTTTTTTACCCAATGTCTTAGTGATTTCCTAGATGAGGATTAGAGGATTAACATCCTTTTTAATGTCTTGTCAAAAATAAAACATCCTTTTTAATGGACAAAAGTATAAAATAAAAACACGAAATTTTTCCATTTTTATCCGAAATTATTGATTATATGTCTTTTATAAATAAATGTAATCAATAATGTTAAATGATAGTGAGGTACGTGATAGAATATATTGATACGTGTCGTTTACCGTATTAAATAATTATTATAAAACCTATCTTAGTCTCTTCAAAAATATTAACAAGTTGTAAAAGGGAAAGAAAGGGTCGATCCCATAGGGAGATTGTTAACTTCCTAAACTCAAAATTCAATCTAATATTAAGTACAAATATACAATATTTACGCTATACATATTTACGAATATGGGGTTCAAAATTGTGATTATTTAATATTAAATCTACTTTTAACTAAACTACTATTTACAAGCGACAACAACTTGACCGATTCCATTTATCCTCTTACTTTAATTCATAATTAGCGATAATATATGATTGACTTCAATAATTAGCGATAATATATGATTGACCTTGAGAATTACCAATTATAATACTAGACTAACTGTAGAGCCTAAGATAACAAAGACTCCCTATCATCCCTTATTTTAACCAAATTTTGAACTAAGCCGAAATCGATTCTAAACCAATTTAATTAACACAAATATGATCGCAACTTGTATGAATTAGAATTGGAAGCATTATAAACTAGGAGACATCATTAGTCTAATTAATCTAACCACATAAATGTTTAGAATAATTAGATTGACATTACTTCTCTAACTTAAACCAAGCTATGATCGCAGACTCAATATAAATTAGGGACTACTTCTGATGTTACACGTGTAACGTGGTATGTTGAACTGGAGATTAGAGGGGTTGAATTTAGGTCTCTCCTAGCCACGGAAGTAGAAGGCAGTCGAGTCAGAGAAGAACTTCGGACGGACGAGGGTATCTCGACTGATGCAGGTCTGAGAGGAGATGTATTCGTCTGATTGTACTCGTCTCTCCTTAGGATCCGTCAAGTCGGATTCGTCCAAAGGAGGGACTCGTCTGGGAAGGGACCCGTCTGCTACAGGATCGTCTGGTACCTGAACAAAAGAAGATAATCTCCGATTATCTCCCTCGATGCTTAAGTCAGTACTCAATAGGGAGGGGCTAAAAAAGGAAAGTGTATAGGTTTATTAGGAATCTCCCTTTTTGGTGGATACAAGTGAGGTGATGTGAACAGAGAAGTGCAATAACTGCTGGGTAATACTGTAGAGTAATGTGTGATGAATAGTGAATGTCCCTGTATTTTATACTGTTTCAGTTGGGGATCATCTCCCAATCAGGGTGTGCACGTGGCATATAGTTGTTGGTAATGAGAGTGGGATGGCTTGTTCACTGAGCCTATACCTAGCCCATTTTCACATCATCATTAGACCATGATTGTTATCTCAGTCATAACTGAGAGCAAGATATTGGGACACGTGTCTCTGTGAATGGATCCATGTGGTAGCCATTTGGAGACGATGAGGTGGCTGACAGGTACGTGTTTGTAAGGAACGACTGGCATCCTACAAGGATGTCACATCAACTTCATTATACGATTACGAACTAAGCAAATCATATAATTAGCAAGCATCTACAATCATACAATGAAAGATAACAATCACCATATAATTGTAAATTGTATAATTAAGCATAGATATCAAAAATAATTAAACTGAAAAATACTCAAGTAAAGTTAACAATTCAAACCAGATATATACTAATAATCGAATCAAAATAAGTCAATTAAAGTAGTAAAGGAATTAACAAGGAATTAAACTAAAACAATTAAGTAAGAGGGAGAACTAATGATAATTGTACTCAAGAACACCCAATCGATACTGGCTTCGACCCGCGATTCGATGTTGTCCTCGTTCGACCTTGAATTGAGACTAAGTTCCCTTCAATGGTGTGTTCCTCCTCCAATCGCTCTAATCAAAATCTTGATCAAACCCTAACTCTTAATTGCTCTTAAATTTGGTTGTGTTGTTTGTGTTTTTTTTTTCGGAGGAAATTGATTTGTATTTATACTCATTCGATAGATGGAATTGATTGCAAATATATCTCCGAGCGAGATAATCGGACTAAGCAGTTCGTTGGTTTCCTGGCTTCCTCATCACGCATGACAACTTCCTATCTTCTTTATCTTCTTTCTTCCAGTTTTTTTCTCCTTTTTCGTTTCTTTTTTTTCTTTTCTTTATTTTGTTGTTCCTTTTTTGTTTTTGCTGACTTGATGTGAATGCATGATGTTCTAATGGGCTTCCTTTGTTGGTTTGCACTTGACATGTCCAATCCCCCTTTCTTCTCAATTTTCTACCAAAACACATAACACATATTTTAGTATTAATCATTATAAAATAAATATAAAATAAAATAAAAGTATAAAATAATATCTAAAATAAAATATAACTTAATTTAATAAATAACTAAGATAAGACGATTTAAGACTAACATTAGGGACTAAAAATATCGTATATTATGCACTTATCATATATATATATATCTATCACTTCTTCTCGTATTAAAGGTTCTTTGAACTTGAAATGTGAACGCAGTACACATGTCCATTCATATTTGACGTGAATTAATTTCATTTAGAAGTGAGATAGATTTGAATCTGTGATCTCTATGTCACGTTGGTTTCGATATCCTGTTAAACGGACCATCTCAAATAAAACTTTAGCTTATATTTTAAGCCTAAAAATATAATACGAAGTAAATATCACTCTATGAGTACGGAGAATTGTTATACCTTTAGCTAATGGAGGTCCTATACTGTATGGTATACTACATTATTACTGGACTATGTACCAAAAGCCCAAAGGTGCTTATCATATTTGATATACCTTTTTTAGCGCAAATTATTCCGTACAATTTCCCTATCTGCAATATACAACCCCCCTTCATTTCACGTGATATATAAATATATTCTCCTCCCTCCACTAATTTTAAACGCAATGTTTTGCTTTACTTGTTAATTAAATTATCTTTTAAGTTTTTTTTAAAAAAAAATCCTATCTTTGCTACCCATTATATCAAGTTTATGTTTTTTTAATTTAAAAACCTAAATATCTAATACTCAAATCTTTATTTAAAAAAAATAGAATTTTTATCTAGCAATATGGGGTTGGGTTATATGATATAGGCGTTGCCTTTAGTCTTCTTTTAGTATAAACCATCAATGAAAATAGAAAGACAATTTCAATTAGCTTAGGTTTTGTACTTTCGTATCTTATCTCTATCTCTACTGGGCCAAGAGGGGTAACCTAAGAGGYGTAATAGTGTCCCTATGCAAATACATAGTACAAATTTATCCRTTCATAAGTATTAAATTACATATTTTCTCCGTTTTTACATAAGTGCACTACTCTTGATTTTGCGGACTCCTAGGCAACTTTTGAGAGTGTGATGAGGTGTGTAGCATTACATAGCATTACCGTGTGTTATACAAACTTGCTTTCCAATAGTGTGAAAAGACAATCCTAATTATAAATATTACCTCTAATTAAATTATTTGTAGTTATTTTAAATTGAATTACAAATTAATTTACTATTAATAAAATTTTTATATATATAATTTATTCATAATTTTTTTAATTAAAAATGTTACAAAAATACTTCAAATTCATTTGAGAGTAGCAAACATTTAAATTTGAAGAGTTACAAGACTTTTACTGACTGACACTCAGATTGCATGATGAAGAACTTGAATCGAAATATAATCCAAAAAACAGTGACGCGATACCACCCCTTACAATATTACAGAGTCATTGTTTATATGGGTATAAAAGTATTGTGTATAGCCTGGTGGTAACCTCTCACATTTAGACAGAATTTGTGTAATACCTTGTTTAGTTGTTTATATAAGCATGCGATTGATTGGTTGGGTACGATTTGAAATGTTTTTCATGTAAAATATTTTATAATAAWAAAACATAGTACTCCGTAACAAAATTAGTTTGTACTCTGTAATTTATATCGTTTGGTTCAATTCCTTGAGAGAAAATATAATTAAAAACACGAAAATAATGAAAACGGTTTTCAACTTGAAAGGAAAAGCTACCGTGAATTAAGGACAATGAATGAAATTAGTCGTCCCTTCATTTTAATAGGAAAAAGGTTTTTCATTAATGTACAATCGTTGCAGCAGTTAATATGTCAGGAAGAGAGTAATAATCTATACATAGCATTACATAATTTTTTTTCACGAGTTCATAATAGTTGTCAATTTCTCATAGGTAGTCTTGAGTCTTGACATTATCATCTTCTTAATAATACAATAATACGTAAATCATTTAATCTTTAATCAAAGTAGTTAGTCTGCATGATGAGCTAATGCATAATGTCTCCACCTTTTTAATTACTAACTAATTGAAAAAACTAATAACTAACCATTGTTCTGGAAACAGGTGTATAAAACCTTAGGTAAGCAGGTGGTTTAACTAATTGCATAATTAATAACCACACTTATCTCTACTACAAATTACAAACAGCCACTAGTGTCTTAATGATTTGGTAAGTTGTTAGGAAATTTTGAAACGCCAGAAACGCCGCATGCTGGACTTGTCTCCATTCTACTCGTTCCGTTTCCCGGAAAATGTAATTTATAGTCCTTAGGGTTATATATAAGATGACTAAAATGGAAATAAAACATGAAGTTGAACATTTATTACTTAACATAATGTGTATTTTTGTATTATTTTTTAGATTGTTTCTTTAAATAGAAATACATTAAATATTTAGGACTACATGTAACATTGTCCTTTTTCGAATTGATTTTTTAAAAAATCGTTTTCGCTATTAATCTTTGTCAAATTAACCCGTGTAAAATAACTAAATTATGTTTGAATTATCTTTTGTTAACTTGAAATCACATTTTTTAAATTCATTTTTCTTATTTCTCAACTTGATTTCAAATTCGAATATTTTAAACTTTACAAATAATATCCGATTGTTACATTCTTTATGTTACGAATGGACTAATATTAATATATTATACCAATTTAAACAGCTTTTCCTCTCATATGCCAATCAGTGGCACATTAAAGTTGAAATATAAAGTCAGGACAATTTTTTTTAAAAAAATGGAGTATTGTAGAAGATAGAATAGAGAAATACACTAAAGAACCTTGAAGATGACTACTTCTCCCACCATATAGTTAACTCGTTCAAAAAATATAACTAAGTCGGTTAGTTAAAGTGGGCCATACTTTTTTTTAGTAACGGAGCTTAGCTCCGACTATATTCAGATTCGATTCGGGTTGCACACCTAGCTTATGATGGTGAGTTTTCCAACAAAAGTTTTGACATACGACAAGTGTTCAAATCAACACCTCCCTTAAGCGACATCAAATTAGTTACCACTTGAACAACTCTTGTTAATAAAGTAGGCCTTACTTATTTGAAGCATATTATCATGAAAGGTCTACTTTTATTTAAAGATTAACATTTAATAATTCACTGCCTTTTCACATGCATGCGTGTATGCAAATTAAACTAATTCGAATCATTAGCCCATTTTAGGTCTATGCTTACTTCAACTAATTAAATTGGTGGAAATAAAATTACTCATTTGAGTAAATTACCAATATTAAACTAATTAAAACTTATCTAAAATGACTCAAGTGAGCATACATCAGCAGCTATTGATGTTCTTGTACTGTACATAAATCACAACGAGATCCTTATTGAATTTATATATTCACAACATTAACTAAGCATCAATTACATCGAATCATCGATATCAACGTGTAAATAACATGACTTTACCCTTTATCTGACCATCTTCACGGTTAATTTCTTGTAAATAAATTATTTCACGGAATTCTATCTCGATTTCACTATTTGATACTATCATAAATCATCACTTACACCAATTTGAATTTTGCAAAACCTGAGTTAGATAAATATTTTTATGGAAAGGATCGGAGATAATGAATACTTCCTACGAATCGTAGGTAGTAATACTGTAATAAAATACGTAGTAAATACTTATAAATTCGGAGTAATAAATACGTAATGAATAGTGTGTTGAAGTTAAGTCATACATACATGTCGACCATTTCTATTTTCTCCAGAAATTTCCAGGCAAAAACAAACAAAGAAGAGAGAAACTAAAGAACACGTCTTTTATTTGCGATTAAATTGGGTGAGAATTTTCTTAACTCACAAGAAGTTTACCACGTTAAGTTACGCTTTTCGCACCTCTCTCTCTCTCTCCTCTACAAGTCTACAACCAACCCTAGCTGTCCACGTTTCGTCGCGGGCCCCACACGCCAACTACCCTCCTACGTGACCACTATAAATACATGCATCACCACTTCTACATTTCATTCATTCACTAATACAACAAACATACTAGTATACTACTACTACAAAACTCATCTCATAAATCATAATTAACCCATTTTTTTGATCACAACTAACAAAAAGAAATCATATTAGCCAAGATGATGACGAAGAAGGGAGCAACCGCATTGTTGGTGATTGTCGCCGCCACGGCGGTGTTGAGCAGCGCAGTTTCTGCTCAGGTTTTGGGGATGCCACCAGCTCAATCACCGACTGAAGCAGAGTCACCATCGTCACAGGAAGGAGCTGCCTTCTCTACTCCTGTATCGGCCGCTTTCGTCGTCTCCTCCTTGCTCTTCTCCCTCGCTGCTGCCTTTAATTAACTACCATGCACCTACTTATGCATTCTATTAGGGGGATCATAGTGTTCATTAGTTGATGTGATTTACTTCTTCTTCTGATATCATGATTTTTAATTTCTTAGTGAGTTATTAGTTCTACTGCTGAGGGAGCTGATGAGCCACATTCTTCATTCTTCCATTTCACCCCATTCATCTTGCTTGTGATTCTTACATGTCTTGTACTGTATATTATTTTTTGTCACTTATTTTGATGTATATTTGATTCTTATTCAATAAACTTGGCTATTTATTTATTTTTTATTTTATTTTATTTATTTATATATTTATTTATTTGTTCACCAACTCAACTAAAACAGCTGATTATTGTTTTCAGCTGTTATGGCAGATCAACAAATAGGTTAATCATCAAATAAAAAGCTTATATAAATATATAATTAACCAATAATCCCCTGTTGATGATACATTCATAATTGTCAAGTTTACACCATTAATATTTCTACGGTGTAATTATATATAAGTAACACTAATTAAATAAAATATTTACACAAACAATATAATATACATCAGAATTAATGTAACAACATATTATTATAAGGAAAAAAATTATACCTAGTAGTCAAAATGAGTTCATAAATGTACAAAAGTCAATATGTTGACTCGATGATAACGATAAGAAATAAATTCTTACGTAGATTCATATAGATTAATGGCATCTCAAATGACTTGTCAATTTAAAAACTTTCAACATTTTGTAATTTCTACGACACATCTAAAAAACACTTATTTACGTCTTTATAACAAAACCAATAACAATGTCATGTTGCCAATTTACCAATTAGCTAGTTAAAGTTTTGAGAGGGTAATAACGATAGCACATACCTAAATCTTGTCCCCAAACTTCATCATTGCGCTCTTACGTATCTAATGTCTCAATAACAATATCGCTAACTTGTGTCATTATGTGTAAGTCCTCGAGCTCGTACATGACAACATAACATATCCAATGGACAAAATAACATAACAAATAATAGTAATAATGTTACTATGTATTTCATTATGAACTAATCATACAAAAAAATCAGACCTTACAGGTCTCGCCATTGAAATCACTGGCTTTCTTCAATACAAACAGCATAACCTTCAATTCTTTAACCCCAAACGCCGCTCCTTAAAGCAAATTGTTAAGGAGAAGTATTCTAACACCTTTCAGTTCTAGACATGAAATATATATCTCGAAAGTCACGCTTATCGTCTCACAACAGAAACTTATACAGGTTGAAATAGCTGGGACCATGACCAGCAATTATCATGTACAAAATAATGTTATTCAAACTCAGCATTACAACAACCTTTTCATTTGTATGATCCTTTGTTGGATACTTTATAACAGGCCGCCCTCGGACCTGGTTTTTATGTAGCTTGTATAAATTTTCTGATACAGTCTATCATGCCTGAGGTCAGTCCTGCAACAATAGGTTTTAACCGAAAAAATCAATACTACAAGGATTACAATGTGACAAGGTATGTATAGAACAATGACAAGGAACGAATAAGGTTGAATAAATAGGGCAATAAGGCATGGATTTTAGCTATCGGGAAGAAAGGAATAAGGTTGAAAAAACAGGACAAAAGGCATGGATTTTAGCTATTGGGAAGCATGTATCTACAAATTGAAAGCCACGTCATGATATTTATCCATATGCGGTGCAAAGGGAGTCGTGGGAAAACGTAAATGCAAAATAAGAGGTGTTGTTTTAAAACTAATAGAGTGAGTGGGATGAGCGCATGCTATAATTTCAACAGGAAAATTTGGGGGCAGCACATAGTGACACTTTATACCCTTTATATCATATAGTGATGTCGACCACAAACCAGATGCACCTAAGTTGTTGCCTTATTTCAATTTCCAAAAAATGGCTTCAAACAATTGCGTCATTAGGATTTCCTTTCATCAGCAATGACAGACCTTAAGAGAAATGACATGCAAAATCACATGAAAAGCCAGTGCACAAAGGTATTTCCTCTCAACAAGACACAGTCATGCTTTTGAATCAAGAATTGCACCATTCATAGTTCGGGAGTTGGTAAGAATTGCTTGCATGAGGCAATGAACGTGGATATAATTAATTCTTCATGCGTTCAAAGTCTCAAAGATAATGCTTATGCTCAGGATAATGACACATTTAAATAAATATAAATAAGACATACATTTTATGATTTGAGAAAATGTTTTACCTCACATACACTGGAATCTGAACTATGATTTCAGATACTCCAGAATTTACATATTTCCTTAAGATTCAAATAAACCTGCAAGACAAATGATCAACTAATTAAGCATCACAACCAAAAAAAAAAAAAAAAAAAAAAACAAAAAACAACGAAAAAACTATCTTAGAAAAATAAACATGAATAATAAGCATATTTGAATTTCTAATATGATCCACACACAAAATACTTGGGAGGATTGAGGTATCAACAGGCAACGTAGCATAAGTTTATAAACCATTTGAGCATCAGGAAGTTGAGATTAGTTCTATACAACATGTTTTCAACACATCAACATAACACCTGTGTGCACGGTGGGTGGGTAAGGGTAAGCAGGTTTAAGTCAATACAAGCTGAAGTGATTTGCCTTCTGCCCTTCCATTCTTAACACCCTGAGCAAATATTAATACCAACTATCATCCATATACCGCTGAATATACGTCACTAAGCCACTTCAATTTTAATGAAGGTACCTCAGTGTTTGCTGACAGATAATGAGGGAACAGACAAGAGATGTCAGTGAAGGCTTGTCTTGGAAGACAAATAACACATACATCTCTTGCATGGCGTAGATTCTGGCAACATTAAATCGTATAAGAGATTGTCTGTTGAAATGAAACATGTGACACAAGAGGCCAACAAGGACTTGCCCAGGCCAGCAACTTCAAGCTCCCTAACCCAAAAGGAGTCCTCCAAAAACAGATGCCATCCTGATCTTGACAGTCAAACGCTACTGTAGGGGAGGTTCTGAAGAAGTTCACCATCATGAACCAGTTCACGATAGAAGTTTGTGCTGGATCATCCAGAACCAGTCAATGGCCACAAATGTTTTGCCCTGCAAGTTGTTCTAAAATTTGACAAAAGTTGTATTTTCCCAAGTTATTCTGGGTGAGGCCTATCATGCTACTATGTTAAGGGTGCCAGTCAAATTGATTGCCCATACATGATAGCCATGCATGCTGTGTCGAACTTGCATTTAATAGCATATTCAAAGCAATCTTAAGACATAGAGAATGCACTCACACTGGAAGCAATCTCAAATTCAGTTCAACTTAAACGCAAATTTCTGAGGAAGTCTGCAAGCCTGAAAAAAACAAGAAAATCGTATTGATAGTCAGCTCTAAGCCAGGAATGTTTTCATATTTGATAAAGGGAAGCTCCCTACCGGATATCTTTAGCTATTACAGTGTCACCATCAGCAGCACCAAGACGGCGCAGCACGACTTCTTCAAGACTGCCATCGCGATATGAATGCTGAGAGGAGATATGTAAAGAAAAACCGAGTTATTGTAAACCCAAACAAAGCAGCATGATAACATAACTGATCAAAGTCTAGCATGTTTATTTATCTTTGGATGCCAAAAAGACTTCCAATAATAATTATAATATCAAGTGGCAAGGTTCAAGCTGATAAACAAAAGATAACACCGTACCAGGCCTAAAGTAGCTACTATCATAACCACGATACTTTTGAGAGCATTTTATTCTCAATTACATTTTAAAAAAAGATTATGGTGTTGATAGTACACTACAAATCAACAAGTCACAGGGAAGATCTTTTTCAAAAAGGCAAAGCATTCTTGCATTCAGTCATTGAAATTGGACATTAATGCAAGTTCTCAATCTTTACTAAAGATATTGATGTTTAGGGTTCAGCCTCATGACCAGATAGAAGCACGATCATGATATCTAAGTACCAAAGAAAGGCCTAGAGATATTGTACAAGATGGTCGTCATGGTACTGACCGGACTCGAAGTCTAACAAGTTAATAGTAGATCATACTAATACAACCCTGCCATACAGGCCAATATCAACAATTATGTTAGAGGAAAAAGATCTTCCACTTCAAGCAATAAACAGAAAACACTGTAAACCATAACAAACTCACGTAGCTAATGTTTTTGTTTATTTTTCAATACTTGATCCAAAAAAATCATTGCCGGGCAAAACCAAAGCAGGAAATAAACGTTAAATTCTAAAAAAGGAAAAAAAGAAACATGTTAAAAAAAGAAGTACGAATATTTGGACATCATAGGAGGAACGATAAAAAGAAATATGGGCATCAAAAAGTGAGTAATTCATGTTCAGTTGCACTTTTTAGATTGTCCTGACAGCAAAAGTTCACTCGAAATGGTGAGTGGTGACATCCAAAGTAGAATGAAAGCAATTACTATATGAATAATACAGGGACCTACACACAAGACCTGAATCTTCTATAAGGCAGGGAACTACACAGAAGACCTATGAAGAAGATTGGAATTTCCAGGACACTGAACACACCTAACCGACCTAAGTAAACTATGTTATGCTTTGCTGCTTCAAGGACATATTAAAGCTGCACAATATGTTTCCCACCAGCATTCAGCAATCATCAATCTCAACTGCGATCACATTAAAGACCTATCAACAAAGGTGCTAGAACCTCCCTGTTGATTCTCATTTCTTCAGACAAGGACTATTTTCTTATCCACTACACATAATCATCTTCTAACTAGTACAGAAAAAACTTGTTTCCAAACAATCCCCAAAAGGGTCCAACAGAGCATAGACACAAGACACAATGTGTTAACCATCACAACCGATGAGCCCAATTAGAACATGATGATAACATCAAAGGATCCAACATATAACAAGGTTCAAAAGCCTAATTAAATAATAATAATGGAAGTACTATTGATGGTTGAACACTTGAACATACCTTATAAAAACAACTGGTTCCAAAAGGGCACGAGCCACTGCCAAAATCGAAATACTTGCAGTCAATGGACCTGCAAAAATGAATAAATTAGCCATAAATTATAACTTAAAGGTCAAAGAGAGCAAATTATCCCTGAGGGACAGGCTGAAAGGGGAGATAATGAACATGGCAAGACAATACACATAAACAGATATGTGAATAATATCAGGAAAGAGTGAAAGACCACCGAAAAAGGAATATGTCTATACACCTACATACAGAACCAGATATTATACGGATACAGAATGCAAAATCTAGATATCATAGATATGAGAAATGAATACATTCCACATCACCAATTTGTTCAGCTCATATGAGAAAAGAGTGCAAGTTTTCAGGTTAAAAGCTATAAATATCACTATCATTAAAATTTGTGACGGTAAGGTTACCCGATGGAAAACTCTAGTGTTCGTAACTAAAAGATTTACAATATATTGTAATGCCAAATTTTAATTTCCTGAACATGATGAAAAGACATTTGTGTGGTGCTTGACTGCTTTCAATGCTACAAAAAATAGACCAGCACTATGTACACTAGTAAACTCCAAAATCTTGCATATTTAGGCTATGTAAATAGTCCAAATTACCTAAATATTTAGGAGCACAAAACCAAGCCAAATTCCAATTTCACGAATAAAATAAAAGTTGCTCCTCAAAACAGAGCACAGGTTAGATATAGGTAGAATACTTACTTGAGTTTAGCCATGTAACTGTCAACAATTTCATCTTTCTCATCCTTTGAGAAATACCATATCACACTTGGAATGACAAAATACGAAAGTTTACGACATATAGGGCAGGCCCTCAATGTAGAGTTGACATCCATTCCTGAGGTTGGGGAACTGTTGCGCCAACTCCTGATGCAACCTATGCAAAATGGGTGGTCACACTCAGACAACAAACCAAACTTCCGTTCACCTAATGGCTTTGTGAGCACGCGTTCTAAGCATACACTGCACTCTATCTCTTGACTGCGTTTCAATATCTCAAGGTGCTTTTGCATTTTTTCACACATTTTAGCATGTTCCTCCCTCTCTTTTGGCCTGAAAGGGTGAAGGCAGCGTTTTCCACAAGTAGGGCACAAGTCTCCATGAATATGAGGGCAGCTCTCTCCCCTGGGACAGTTTCCAGCAGCAGAAAACGAACACATAACTTGATCAGCTGGCCTATCACTCCTAGGTTGAGGAATAAAATCTTCTTCTGTTTCAGAAAGGCCAGACTGAGGACTCCATGCTGCTTTATTGAGAGGAAGGAACTGTCTGCTCGAAGGTGACAACTCTGGTTGTACACTAGAGACTGGAGCCATCCCAGTGGTCGTTATTCCAGGACTTGCAGTACCAAAGAAACCAGTTGATGATGATGAACCAGGAGACTGTGGCTGAGAAACTTTGACATGGTCATATCTGCAACGGCTTCCATAAGCACAGGCCCCTCTCTGGTAAAAGGTGCATATCTACAAGCAAGTACAACAAGAAAGGGAATCGTTCATAATTGTGCATAGGAAAAAAGTTGTCAGTTAACGAACCAAGATGGATTCAATTACATTATTCGCAGGGGCATTCCAGTCGTGCGCGTACTCACAATTCTCCCCTTTCAGACAAGCTCCATGCTTAAAGAACTTGCAGAGAACCCTAGAGATGAAAGAACAGCACACAAAATCTTCACAGTATCAAAAGACAATCAGATCACCAACCTAATTTTCATCAAACTGACACAAAGATTATTTTGAAATTTAAACTCATTCAAGCTGACAATTTTACAACAGTATAGTATTTGATTATTTGTTTTAGCAAAGTCAGTATTGGAATGTATCAAAAAAGTTTTTAAAGGTTGAATGAATCAACCAAAAATCTAATAAGACTATATGTATTAACCATAAGGTTCATTTATCTATATACCAGACCAAAATAAATACGAAGTATTTTGCTTAGCTCAAGCTCGAGCTTAAATGAGACTGAGCAGCCTATATAGAGCTTGAACAAGCAAAAGTTGAACGAACCAAACCTAAACAAGAATTCGAAAGCTCAGGGTTGCTCAAGCACATGTAATTCTTATCAACTTTACAATCTAATACCATAGAGAATAAGATGTATATCAAATCAACGTCTATCAACAATATACGATAAATTCGACGTTGATTTTCATAGTAGATGGTAGTGAAGCTTCATGTGGGCAGAGAGATGACCTCGAACAGCCTCTAAAGCACATTAAAAATCCTCAATTTGATAGAATTAATCAAAATTGATTCTAATATACAGGTAATAATTAAATAAGACCTAATTGCAGAAGAGAGAATCATATAACGGCGGAAATTTGATTTTCATTAATACAATTCCAATTAAACATAAAATGCTCGTTTCAATTGCAAAACAACAATCAAAAAGCATAACACAACTTAATAATCCTTAAATTCAATTCTAATCCAACAGCCTAATTCAAGCTTGCGAAATGCAAAACTATCATCAACCAAAAAAAATTAACAACAATTGCCTCATCAAATTTAGCAAAACAAAAGGTAAAATTAGATTCATCATCAACGAAGCTTGATAACACAAAATTCAATCAAAAATCACAAACAAATGACATCAAAACCGCCGAAATCATCACAAAAAATGAAAAAAAAAAAAATCAAACGTAAAAACATAAAAAAAAAAAAAAATTACCTATTAGACATGGCGAAAACGAAGGAATTTAGGCTGACAAGAAGAAGAACAAACAAAATGGAAAATAAAAATTAATTAACGAAAATGAAATGAATTAAATTACTCCAGCTTTTATGAGCTTGAAGGTTAGGTTTCGTTTCGTTCTTTCTACTTCCCAAAAATACATTTGTTTTTTTAGATTTTTTTTTTTTTTTTTTTTTTTTGAAAAATATAAGTATTTCCCGTTTTATTTTTATTTGAGGGGGTGAGTTAGTTTTGTTTTGGCGGTCAATGAGAGAAATGGTGGAGTCCACAAGTCCAATGGTGTTCCGCGAAAGGCCCAATAAATGCGGCATTTTTGGGCAACGTTAAAATATCTTCGAAGTACTATATTTTCTAAGTGTGAAGCTAAAATTCGTTTATTTATATTCCCTCCTTTTTTGGGAAATATAATTAGTGTAAATTAGTGGATGGTGCAAGATACTCCAAATCTTAATGTGCGACGTGATATTCCTTTCATTTTTATTATGAAAATGATCGTAAATTACTCCGTATATTGGTACGTAGAGAATGGGGTTTGAAGTAGTGCTTCCAACTTCAAATTTAATTCATGTGGTTAAGAGTTCGGATCATCATATCTTCTACCCTAATAGCTTGTTTGGTTCAAAATTAGTAAAGGAAGGGAGGAGAAAAGAAAGGAAGGGAAGAGAAATTGAGTTTATTTTCCCGTTTTTGGTTCAATATGGAAGAAGTGAACGGAATCCATTGTTTAGTTAGACATTAGTATAGGAAGGGAAGGAAAAGGAAGAAAAATGGAATGAAATTAAGTTCATTTTCTCTTTCCTTCCAAATTCCCCCAACTTTGGGAGGAAAGGAAAGGAAAAAATTATAAAGAAATTTTTCTGTCAATTCTTTCCACTTCCTTTCCTTTCTCACCTTATTTTTTTAACCAAATATCGAAAAGTGTTATATTTCCTTCCCTTCTCCTCATTTCCTCCCTCCCAAACAGACTGTAAGTAAATAGAATTGTAAATCATCTTGAAATTTAAAATGCAAATTTTCTAGGGTATTCTAGTTGGGCGAGGAGTATGAGAGTATCATGTTTTTATAGCATTGAATTCTAACATCTCGCATTTTTGAAACTTTTATCCATTAAAATTAAGAGCATCCACAACGACAACCTAAAAATCTCGTYSCTTTGTTTGAAAATATTTTTGAGCTACAACTTCTCACAATCACATTTGTAGTTTTTTTAAAATGACCTACATGTTATGTTTTAAAGAATAAAGTAATTTTTAGCACACTTGTAGCCCCAAAACCTTTAGCTACAAGGTATGTCCAAGCTTCAATATAATTTRCCTCTACTATGGTTGAGGTTGTACCTTGAAAGTTTAATTATTTGCAATAGATCTTTCTTGCAAACCATTGTAGATGTTCTAATAGGTCTATTTTTATTTATTTATTTATTTTTTTACTATTAGACACATTGTTTCATAAGTCATTTTTTAAAAGAAATGTTAGGACTTTGTATGTTTTGCATAAAACATTGATTTATTATTAAAAAACTTGGTAATAACCTTCTAAATTTATATTAAGGATTTGTTTGATTATTATTATTATTATTATTATTATTATTATTATTATTATTATTATTATTATTATTATTATTATTATTATTATTATTATTATTATTAAACACCAAAACGTGGTAAACGTTACAAGCAACAAAAAAGGACAAGTGATCTACAAAAAGTTGGAGGGGAGTCGAAATACAATCTGGCCCCCACTCCTCTAGCAATAGCGAAGCCTATCCGACCGGAGATGTGAGCAGCTACACGTGCCCCAATGTCCTGGGCCCTGGAGAACGTTTGGATCCACTTCAGAAGCGTAACAGCTCCCTTGTRTAATTCCCCCAAAGAAGAGAAGYAAAAAGGAAGGAAAKCATATKCAATTGTCCTACAACGCTCTAAATACTTCTCRRGRTTCCGCTGAACTGCTACCGCCACCATCCGACCAGGAACGAAGTCAGACAACCCAAATTGCGTCAAAGGAGAAGAACCCAGATTATTATTATTATTATTATTATTATTATTATTATTATTATTATTATTATTATTATTATTATTATTATTATTATTATTATTATTAATCAAGGGTGGTCTTTTATTTAAAAAGTTTTTTTAAAAAAAAAACAAAACAAAACACATCTTTTAAAAGAAAAAAGGGAGAGGTATGTGTTTTACACAAGTGGCTCCTCATAACCCAAGAGGGGCAAGGAAAATAAATAACACCATCTTATTGGCTGCCACATAATTCTAAAGCAATCCAAAACTGATAAGATAAGCAGCAAAAAATACTGTCTTATTGATCCCAAAATCAAACCAACATAAAGATCATCCATAACAACAACCACCGCACCAAACACCAATGGCCGCCGTATTCTCAGCTTCAGCACTAGTGTCCACCTCTACTTCCACCTCAGCAAAGCCACCTCAAACACCAGTCTTAACTAAACCGCCAACAGTACTAACAACCACCACCCCACTTTCCAAACCACCCCTAACTAACTTAACTACCACACTGACTGCTGTTGCAGCCTCTGCAGCAGCAGCAGCAGTGATCCTATCAGCAACCCCTCCGTGTCTCGCAGATTCCCCGTACACAACGTACTATGGGACGGCGGCAAGTGCCGCCAACTACGGAGGCTACGGAGGGAACTCGAGCAAGAAAGACTCGGCAGAGTACATATATGATGTCCCTGAAGGTTGGAAAGAGAGGCTGGTTTCTAAGGTCGAGAAGGGCACAAATGGGACTGACAGTGAGTTCTACAATCCCAAGAAGAAGACTGAGAAGGAGTACCTGACTTTCTTATCAGGTTACAGGCWGCTTGATCCTATTCCCAAGGATGTGGTGCTGAATAACTTGGCACTGTCAGACGTKAACTTGCAGGATCAGATTGCTAATGCTGATTCTCTGACGTCGAATGAGAGGAAAGATGAGAATGGTCAGCTGTARTATGATTATGAGATTGATGGGGTTGGTACTCATAGTTTGATCTCGGTTACCTGTGCCAAGAATAAGCTTTATGCTCATTTTGTCAATGCCCCGAATCCTGAGTGGAATCGCGATCAGGATATGCTTCGCCATCTTCATCAATCTTTTAAAACTGTAAATTCCTCATAGTATTGAATGTATGTTTATGAGTAGATGATAATAGAGTCACATTTTGAAGAATTTAGTTGTCAGTGAGCTTGAGCTGCACTTCATTGTACCTGTAGGCTGTAGTATACTGCAATGAGAATTTCTAATGAAGCAATTCTGATGTTTAGTGCGCATAACTGTCTCGCTTTTTTCCATTTTTCCTGCGAAACCATGGTTCACAATGACAGTTGCAGGATGTGATAAATTAGTAAAGTGAAGGACTGAAGGCTATCAAAGCGATTCGTGAAACATATTCATGAATACAAGTACATAGGACTCATCTAGTTTTAGTCTAATAGATATCATGCCGGACTGCTATGCAATGAGCGCGCTGAAGGGATTTCTAAAAGCATTCGAAAAAAATAACAGAAACTGATATAACTTCATTAGTACTGCAACTAAATAAAAGAAAAGTACTGCTGGGATAAGCATAGTGAATTTGTGAGCATGTTTTTGGAACACAAAGTCTTCCAATTACATAGGATTGTAACAAATCTGAATTTGTGTTAACCTACACTAGCAATTCAGACATAAAAACATACAGTAAATTAGAAATAAACAAAAAAGACTCAGCTACAAAACAAAACTGTTGAACACAAGTGCTCTTTGCAACTAGTGCCTTCGTCTGTATTGCAAAAGAAGTTCTAGTAGGCCTTCATGAAGAAGAGACAACGATACAAGAGGGGGATGGTTGATGCCCTTCAGCCTGCTCTAATCAAAAGATACYATTTCTTCTACAACACCTATAACTTCTTCGTATTCAACCTCCTTAGCTTCATATTCRTCTTCATCATCACTGACTTCACCATCTCTAAGTTTTTCTCTCACCACTTTCTCTTCTTCGTGGTAATTCTTCCATTTACTAATCCATGAATTCCATTCTTCCTTAAACAATCTCCTCTTCTCACGATCCTGTTCACTCAATAACATAGACACATCCTGATCTTCTACGTCATACTTCTTGCTGTATTTCTTCAAATTCTTTGCAATTTCCTCCTCCTTTTCTGGAGACAACAGGGATGGTGGTCTAGGGCGCCATATAAACTGAAAAAGGCATAACAAGGTTTAAAACACCATTATTGATAGTCACAAATTTTGTTTCATGATGTCTACGAAAAGTTGGGGACAGTTTATGATWGAAATATCTCCTATGCCTGCTTCAATTTAGGAATGGGAAGAAGGRAAAAACAGAAAACAACACAGCTATTATCAGGGTTGACAGGGTATTTTTGCAAAATCCTATCACATCCTTGATAATGYGAGGTGCCYGCAAGGTGACAAGTGACTCCAGACAGATTTTAAGACAACCATCTAGATCACATTTGCAACAATGATTKCAGGTGTGTTCTTTTCAACTTATTTGTACTTATCTGAACTTATCTTATCTTATCTGAACMTATTGATACTTAATTGAACTTATTTTGTGAGAGGAAAAAAAGTAATAATTATACTTATTAGTATTGAACTAACTTATRTGAACTAATCTTAACTTATCTTATTCAATAAGTACTGAAAATAAGTTGAAAAGAACAGGCCATACAACTTACAATTGAACAATAAGTCCATTTTACATCAGCAACAGGCCAACAACTCCAAGGACACCCAAATTTCAACTAGATTCATAGTCCTTAGTAATCTGGTTGTTTTACTCAAACATCAAAGACCCCATAAAAACATGATAACACTACTAGAACCAAGCATAGATTCAATTCTAAGGGCATTGATATGGTATCACAACGACATTGATAGATATACACAATTCCAAATCAATTAGATGAAAACCGCAATATGATAAGAAAAAATGACCACGCAGTAAAGCCATCCTAGAGAGGAAGCTAAAGACAGAACTGTCTAAAGTAAGAAGCCTAGTCACTAGCAAGCCATGCAGAAGTGCCCTTGGTGGCTAGCCTCACTAAAGACCAATGTGAGAAACAGAAGATCGCTCAACCGTAAGACACACAACTACACAAGCTAGTTCATAATTAAAATCTTAATCTAACTCATATGCAGTTAGCTCCAGTGAAATTGGCCAACGTAAAACCACAAAGCAGCATCAATTAAGTTTCAAAAGTCTATTGATAATACTTACCTGAAAAAAATGGTCCTTTGGTATTCTGTATAGCAATTTCCCATTGAAGGACCAAATGTTGAATCCGTTCTCCATTTCATGGACCGAAGTAACAGCAGTTGCAACATACCTAAAAAGAATATTAAAAAAAATTATCACTGCGAGAAATGTTGGGACACAGGCTTAAAATCATGAAGAAACCAAACATACGGAAATAAGATACTTAATATATGGGAAGTAAGTTGCTAGAATTCCTAGAAATTTTAAAGTCGATATGTATTACCTTCCAGTAGGGTCCCACTCAACATCAGTACACATAAAATGCTCTGTTGTAGCCATAGTTTCAAGCTCATCRACACTGAAAAATTCCAGCTGCCCATTGAACCCCTTCAACCCTGCCAATATAATATATCGACCACCAGGTGACCAGTAAAGAGCATTTGCTTGCTTGCTCTTAAGAGTTGTAAGCTTAGAAATGCGGCTTGAGTGTTGAACAGTCTTAATTGTATAAAAACTTACATCAGGCCTAGGGTCATCGCCATGGATAATAGCAAACCTATGGCCTTTAGGTTCCCATGCAAATGCAATGATTTTATCATTCTTATTTTCGAGCTCCATGACTTCAATAGGAATGTCACGTTCCTTGATCCGGAAAAGCTCAAAGCCAGTATATGTGCTTTTCTTCGTCTTTGTATACCTGTCGACTTTAACAGCTAGGTACTCACCATTGCTTTGCCAATACATTTTGCAATCACTGACACTGAACAAATTCTTCTGCCTGACCTCGGCTTTGCTAGGGATCTGATAGAGACTCACCTGCAGAAAAAGGGAACATTACTAGATAAATGAGTTCAGCAATTAATTACCTCTATTTTAGGCTCAAGAATCAAGATGCCTTTTTTCTTCATACGAACACTAGCCAACCAAGGCAACAAACAAGGAAGAGTAGATAACACAAGAAACTTGCCTTGGCTGGTTGATTTCCAAGCTCTGGAACAAAGAGTGCCAATATTGGATCAGTCGGAGACCAACTGAAGTCCATAACATTATCCACCTTTATTGACTTCTTATCTATKAGACTGAAAGTCTCTGTTTCATACACAGACACAACATTCTTCCCAATTCTAGCAAAATATTTGTCCTCTTTTCCACCAGCCCATCTACACATAACATAAATAGGGTGAGGAATATAGCTCAGAGTTAGACAACTGGTCACACTTAATCCAGATTAAAGTAAAGAAACATACTTAAAAATAGGCCAATTGACTCCCGTCAAACCACCAGTTCCACCAACAGCAAACTCATCAGCACTTCCTTTGAAATCTCTCCTCACCTTTCCAGTTCTTACATCAAATATTTTGATAGAAACCGTCTATACATAAAAATACAGTTGTTATYTCAGAGACATTCATAGTGCAAAACATTYCATCAATTCAGCAAATGTCAAGAAATCATGCAAGGGCTTAGTGAGCYACAAAAAACGTACATGGCTATCCCGTGGATTACTTGGTTCATGGCTGCTGTAAGTGACAAGATAATTCTCTCCAGGAGAAAAGTCTATGAATTTAACCTACAATTGCCACCATTTAGCATTAGCAAYAACATGACRATAGTTGCCGCCAACCACAATTTAMCCAAAAGAGAATCAAAACTACAAGTCAATAACAAACCATAGAATGAGCATAACGCTGTATGCGATCAAAAGTAGAGGCGCCACCCCAAACAGCAGCACCTTGGCGG
The DNA here is from genome assembly GCA_008642245.1 of Bassia scoparia. NCBI lineage: Eukaryota > Viridiplantae > Streptophyta > Magnoliopsida > Caryophyllales > Amaranthaceae > Bassia > Bassia scoparia. The sequence continues at coordinate 99,793 of SNQN01000992.1, forward strand.
TGGACAGTAGCCAGATAAGTGCCCAAAGGTGACCATTGAACAAAGCTTTCAGTCCAAAACTGCAAAMAAACAGATCAGTGACATGCCAAATAAACAAAAAACGATAGCTYGCATACTTTCTAACAACAATACACTTTCTAACCACAATGTGCAAAGTAGCAAATGAAAACAATACAGGATGGATCAGAATTTGTTAGCAAGTTAGCATAACCTAAGCTTAAAACTYATTGAAGGATACAGAGTACATAATGGCATCTACTTATTCACCATACTATATGCATAAAAAAATAACTATAAAATATTAAAGGACATACAGGGCGTTTGTAAACAGGATCAGGTTTCAACTGCCTAGCATCATTCCATAGGACCTCYGTATCTTGGCCAGAACGAATAACAAACTGATCTCGAGCCTTTGCATCAGCAAGCCAATGTTGTAGATTTTCCTGCAAATTATAGAAGGATTTATGCATAAGAATTGGGAAAGGAGATAAATAGATACCTATTACCTATACGGCTATACCCATAGGCATACTTGTGTACTTAAAGGGGGAAAATAGCAAGCTGAAAGGAGAAAAGAACAAGTCAGCAGGCTTCATTTCACAGATCCATTTGGTGTGTGTGGGTGTTTATGTTTGGGGGGCAGACCACCCCTAGTTTTACAACATTTCCATTTCCGCATTTTGGCATGCTATGTACAATTCCCATGGTATTAATACGACTAGACAGTCTAATCAAAGAGCTCTTTGTTAGTAAGTTACATCAATGATAGATTTTACGCAATGTGAACACATTGTAAGCAATTGTACCCAGTTTAAAATCATTTGAAACTTTCAACTCCCACTTAAATACCATAGATCTTAACATTTGACCATTTTTCCTTTATCTTTGTTCCGTCATTGTTTAGAACACAGTTGCAAACTAAATAAAGAATCAGCCATTTTTGTAATGCTAGCCTTATCATAGGCAAAAGACCTTTCACCTAGAGCTACCACCAATTTAAATACTGAAGCTCATGCTCCTTTCCCTTTACCCTAATCAAACTGTCTCTTCGTCCACCCCTTCTCCACCTCCCACTCCATGATTCAAAGAAATGGCAGCGGAGAATCGAAGAGCCAACTATATTCATAAACATCAGACACTGAACTACCAATCATCTAGGCACAAAGCAAATAGCTGAATTCTCCACCATATCTCTTGTTGTATTAAAAAAAACCAACGATAAATCTGGGTGTGTTCACTTCACCAGAAATTCCTCGAACTTATTAAAGCTGAAGTGAATTTACTGAACGCGATTGGACTGTATGTTTGCGAGGTGTGTAACCTGAACCTCTTTCTCCTAAAGGTAAACAGAACGCACCCTAGTTCGCATACACAAAAGACGGATGCACAAACTTATAAACTATCTCTACTACAGTCATACATSCAAAATACAGTCACCCTTTCTACATAAAGAAACTACTCCCYAGTATTCAKATGAAATTAAAGCAAAACAAAGCTTATCCAATGTCAAAATTTATCAAGAAAAGCACAAATACAAGCAATCAAACTTACAGTTGGTTTATATGGAATAATTTCAGGTGGAGCCCACTCATCAGGAACCTTCATAAACTTATCAATCTCATCAAACAAATTCACAGAAAATATATGAGATTTATCCAACTTATACCCATTAGTCTTCTCCTTCGCAAGCTCAGCTTCCTACCATACAAAACCTTACATTATGTAAATTGTACTGTAATGCAACATCAATATCATCAAAATACAAATAAAACACCAAAAAATTAACGAAAAAAAGGGCTTAAATTGTTGAATTAATTAACCTGAGGAGTGGTATACTGAATGAAGCAATAACCAAGAGTCTTTTCAGTGGAAGAATCAAGTGGCATCCAAAAACCATCTTCTTTAATAACACCAACGTGGGAAAAAATCTTACGAATAACAGTTTCCAATTTCTCGAATTTTTCTTTGGGAACTTGCGGTAAATGGTCGACCACAACAATGTTGGACAATCCATGGTCGAATTCGGAGTCGTCTTCTTGTCTGAGATCTTCGTCGTCGCTAATTAAACAACAAAAAKKA
>SNQN01000993.1:19865-36544 GCA_008642245.1 Bassia scoparia
TAATAAATAAATAATGATAATAATTAATAATAATAAATAATAATCAATAATAATAAAATAATAATAATAATAATAATAATAATAATAATAAATATAAATAATAATAATAATATATATTATTGAAACGTTAGAGAGGGAAAGTCTGAGGTGGATTCAGGGTCCACTTCCCCCTGTTCACGCTTCACGACGGCGGTATCCGGCGACGTTCTCCGGCGGATTCAGCTCGACAGCTTCATCTGCATCGTCTCTCGTGGATTGCAGGTAATCGCAGTTCGCCTTTCTTCTCCGTCAATTGTGCCCAGTTGTCCTTAATGTGGCTGGTTGCGTTCAACCACTGTCCAAGCTTCTCAAACGGTCAGCAGGTGCGTGCGATTGTGTGATTGGTTTGCAGTTCGCCTTTCTTCTCCATCAATTGTGCCCAGATTGTCCTTAATTGGGCTGGTTGCGTTCAACCACTGTCCAAAGCTTCATCCAACGGTCAGCAGTGCGTTTATGGTTGTTTCGCGGTTGGTTTTTCAGGTGGTTAGGGTGCTATTTCCTGGTGGTTTCGGGTTCTTTTATGTTGGTTGCGGTAGCACATCAGTGCGTTTAAAGGCGCCGTTTGCAGGCAGCGGAGGTGGGTTTTCAGGCGGCATTTCAGACCGTTTGAAGGCGCCTATGTACCCGTTGCCGTGCTCGTTTTTGAGCGCAGTTTGAGGGCTCGTTCAGGTGATTTTCAGGTTTGGTTTGGGGTGCGGATTGGGCGTTCTTACGGTGACGTTTGGGTGCGTTGCGGTGTGCGTTGTGCGGTTCCGGTCATTAGTTATTATGTGCGTATTCATGGTGTGGGTGCTGCTGTTTGTGCTTCGTTCTTGGTACTTTTGGGTGTAGTTACGATTGAGGTATTCTTGTCCTTATTTTAGCCTTTGACTTTTAGAGATTTGACTTTTGGTCCTTGACTTTTGGACTTTTGGAACCTTAATTACTTCTTTATGCCGCCACGGCTTCGATTCATTTCCGTTTTGTGGGTCATCATGGATGTCATGATGGTGGGGGTCATGGATTTGTTAAAAGCTACTTGCTCACTCATCTTCGAGACCGGCATTGTTGTGAGGGTGCGCGTGATGAGACTCGCACCTTGCTCACTACTAATTTGGGTATTTTCACACGAGCGGAAACGACTTTCCTCGTATGGGTGTTTGGCTATGTGGTGATTGTTACAAAGCACTATACTCTTCGTTCTATGGTTAAGCATGAAGATGAACATGGTACTTACTTTTGTGGACCCGCCTGATTGCTGGGGATGGTGTCGTTCGTTTCATTTCTTACGGCTTTCCTAAGCCACTCGAACCCTCCTCTGGGGACCCTATTCAGTTCCGATTTCTCTCGTGCAGCATCTCTCTCTTTTGATGGTGCACTTCTTGATCGGTTACTTTCCAAGCGGTTGTCCACCGTGAAATCTATCCCTCCCAAGCTGTGTTGGGGTTTCTCGGATCTCAAAGAGCACTTGATAAAGGTGGTTCACAATTCGGGTGACTTATCTTCTTGGGTTCGCTTGCTTGTGTTGCCTCTATGTGTCCTAAAAACTTTTTCTTCTTCGAGAAGTAGTCGTGAGTGCTCTTCGGCTGTTAGGCGTCATCGTCAGGAAAGAGTGTATTACCTCTGCCATTCGTACTGGAGTGTGTCGGGTGTGCTGAGCAACTTCTGCGAGATACCATTGCAGAACAATGTGTCTCCCTTCTTGGTTGGGTGCCGATGACGGTTAAGTATTGTCTGAGCGCGAACGATTAACGCATTGTAAGCGAAAGGATTTCTGAGGTCATTACACTCTGCTGTTCGGGCTTCTTCGTTCATCGGGACTGCTCCTTACAACGAGGATTAAAATAAACTATTTGCTGCTATTGGAGGCTATGCACCCTTTCTTGGCCCTGTTCCTGGGCCTTCTACGGATTCTCGGCCGTGGATCACCACCTCATTTACTCCTTCTGTTGTTTTGGAAGCCAAATGCGAAAGGGTTTTTTCTCGCCGGTACACTCTCGGGCAGCGAGATGGTTCCTGCGTGCTTCAACACCTTCTTCGCATTGCCCTCAGCGTGCTGCTGTTGCAATTGTCTCGGATGAAGGTTAAAGTGGCGTCCTCTAATCACGCAGGGGTTAATCTATTTCTTTCCGGTGCTTGTTCCCGCCGCGTTAGGTGCATATATTGACTGAGGTGCTCCCGCTATCTCGCCTTTGTCAACAGCCCCGGCCGGTGGTATTAGGCCTATCCTTTTGTAGGTTATTCTTGTTTTGGAGTCGCCTTGTGTTCCATCTACAGGTTTGCAGTAGCTTCGCCTTTATGGTTGGTACAACAGTATAACGCCGTCGATATTTCAATGGTTTCCTTCAATATGGTGTTGCGTGTTCCGGCGTGGCGAAGGCTATCCTCATGTTGTTAACCGGTTGGTTGAACGGCATCGTGAGGGCTGAGAGTTGCCTATCTAGTTGTTGAGTCGAATTTAACTCGAAAATGCCTTCAATTTTGGTTCAATCGCTTCTGCTTTTAAATTTGGTGAGGTATCGTGCTCATATGTTCCTGCTCTTTCCTCGCTGCCCGGCCTGAGCCCTCTCTGTTATCTTCTTCACTCCTACTAAGCAGTGTTATATTGGGCGGAGGCGAACTTTGAGATGTAAACTAGTCAAGGGGTGCAGCAAGGTGAACCTCTTAGGATCCTCATTCTTTCCCTATTGGTTCTAACATTCCGTTGGTGTGCCCGTACAGGAGACAACATTCACTTGAGCTTGCAGGCTCGGATTTGCCCGCCTACCTCAAGGGTGACTATCATGGTGGGATACCTTGGGTGGTTGTGCGAAGTTTTGTAAATGATTTCGCGGAGGACCTAGTCTTAAGCCTTCATGATTTAACGTTCGTAACCTGAAAACGCGGAAACTCTTGTGCCTTTTTCTTGCAGGACCCCACGTTATGTCGTCTGAAGGGGTGTTTTTCTCTCCTCCGGGAATGAGGTCGCTCAGGCCTTCCCTTGAGTGTCGGTTGTCTCAAGGTGAGGCCTCGTTAGTGAAGATTCTTCCTATTGGGGACTTGTTTCACAAAGAGTGTCGAAGTATATTAGAGCTGCATGGATGCTGGTTGCGTCAACTTTGATGATCTCAACCCTCTGAGTTAAGTAAGTGAGCCTGTCTCCGTAGCGTTGTACCTGAAGTTTGTCAAGTAACTCTTACTTTTCTATGTGGCGTACTTCGCACAACCCTAAAAAATCTCTTCGACCGGCGCCTTCAGCTCTCTTTTTTTCTTCCTGCGCCCCCTCCGCGGTTCTCCCATTTAGATGTTGTGCTTTCTGCGATGGACTCCTTGGAACGGCATTGTCACAACAATCCGGTCCTGGTTTTGGTGATGGCAATGACCAGCTGGCCACCTTAACCCTATGCTTATCGTATAAGGTCTGGGGTGTTTATTCGCGGGTTGGATGTTTCACACCCTAATGCATTTGATCTAGCAAATCGGCGAGGGATTCAGTCTATCCAGTCTTTACAGGGTAAACTTACATTCATCAACCAAACATCAGGCTTGGCGTGTTGGTTTCTCTGGTTCCGGCCTTTGATGGTGCATTTGGGGTGCGTTTTTGAATGTAGCTACCCCGTCGAGGTTGCCTTGCCTGTGGAAATTGGCCCAATAGGGAGAATCGACGCTTCTGCTTGGCTTCGGGTGGTTCCGAAATTCATCTGGGTCCCCGTATAGGGCCAGGACTATGAAACGTAAGAAAGCTTATTCGTCATACTGTTCTTATGCGTTATCGTTGGGGTGTTCTCTTTATTCTCCACCCCGTTTCGGGCGCGCTATTGTAATCTGCTTGCTACCGGGTTTCTCGACGGAGACCTACTTTTTGGGATCTATGAGGCATCATGTATCTTGCGTCGGGGTTAGTGATGTTTGGTGGGATCGAAGCACCGTTCACAACGTGTTCCGCGAACTCTTCTTGACATCTAGTTATCGGGATCTGGGATTTCGCTCGTAAGGAGGTTAATTGTGGGTGTTGTACTGCACCTGGATCCCGAACGGCCTCTTCGACCCAGCAGATAGTTCTCTGCTCTACATATCTTGGGGGGATCAGACAATTCAAGATGGTGAGTGAAGGTTCTACATCCAACGCACAACATGGTCATCAAGACCAAAGCAAAATTGATCAACTCTTTCATGATGACGTCTCTCTTCCTCATCCCGGGGGGGAACGAGAGGAAGTTATTGCTCATACTACTAACCAGGAAACAGATGTTGACCTGGGAGACAATGAATTTGTGACGGTGGAACAATTGGCTGGTTTAATGAAGGACTTTTCTGGTATGGTGGACTTGGTCAAGTCCTTGAAGGCAGAGAAGGCCGCAGCTGAACAGGACAAGGTGGAGGCCTAGCAAGCAGCTACCCAGGCTAAACAAACATATGAAGAAGAACTGAGGAAAGCTAGGGCAGACAAGAAGCCAGCAGGGAGTTTTAAGACTCCACAAGCCCCTAAGTTTAAGACTACCACCCTCCGAAGTGTCTCCCAGGGAGAACCTCGAAGAAAGAAGAGTAGTTCCAAGTTTGAACGACTCCGAAGAGACATCACGTCTCAAGTTGCAACAAAGTTTGACGAACCAAAGACGAGAAAGTATCAAGATACTCCTATGTTTGCCCCACAAAGACCACCTCCTATTCGACCTCTTCAGGTGAATACGGAGAAGAGATTCATCAATCTCGGAACCCCTCCTCCCACTCCTCTTCAGGATGTGAGGGGAGTCATAGAAGACAAGAAAGTCAAGAATAGAGATCTCAGAGAAACGATCAAGGATAGACAAATGAAGAAGATTGACGCTAGGTCCATATTGAATGACCAAAGAGGGATTTCTGAGCTTGGGAATTGAGAGGAGGCTTCTTCCTTCTCTGCTTCGACATCAAGCATGCGTGATCCCACTCTCTCCTTGGGGGGCTCTCATCACCTTTCTCAAGGTACCCAAGGGAGAAGAGGCAATGATTTGATAACTGCAATGTCAGGCAAGTCCCAGTATGACATCCAAGGCAATCTCCTTCCTCAAGGGGAACCTGACTTGGAAGAACGAATCAAAACTCTCTCCATCTCTCAGCACTCTCCTCTTTCCGCTGCAATACTCTCCGCTCCCATGCAGAAGGTTAAACTACCCACCATTGAACCCTTCGACGGCAAAGGTGATCCAGATGATCACCTCTCCACCTACAAGCATTTGATGCTCACCCAACCTGCTGACGACGCCACTTGGTGTCGTTATTTCCCTATTACTCTTAAGGGAATAGCTTAGAAGTAGTTTAATGGTCTTCCTCCAATTCTATCAACAACTTTAGCCAATTGGCCGTGATATTTTCACATCATTTHATGGCCAGCCGAAGAGAGAAGAAATACAACATTCACCTGGGATAGGTTGAGCAAGGAGCTGGAGAGTCATTGATAAGTTATGTCAAACGCTTCAACTATGAGTCCCTCCAAATTGAAGGTTTGTCAGATGATGTAGCATTCAATAGTTTCATTCAAGGCTTACACAGGGACAACAAGTTCCGTTTTGATCTTCTCAAGAGRGGATGTCGCACCCTTACTCAAGCTCTCCAGGAGGCTGAGTTATGGATTCATGCAGAAGAATTGTGCAATGCAACAAACAAAAAAGAGAAGGACAAGGATGTTGGTTCATCAAGAAAAGGTGATCGCAACGATCATTCAGGTTCATACATTGGACACAAAAAGTCTGGAACCTACTCTATTGATGAGAAGTCAGAAAGAGGATACAATCCAAACAGGAAAAAGAGAAAGTTTGAGTTTAAAGGCCCAAAATATGAGTATACCAAAGATCTGTACCTAGTGTACAAGGATGTCAAAGGGAAGGTGAACATACCTGACCCTCCTCCCATGAAATTAGAATGAGAGAAACGAGATAGTTCGAGGTACTGCAAATTTCATCAAGATATTGGTCATGTCACCAATCGATGCTTTTATCTCCAACAGGCATTGGATACCTTGGTTGATGAAGGCAAGATTCCGAAGCACCTCATCAAGGGCAAAGCTAAGGCCCCAGAAAAAGAGAAGAAGACTGCCCCTCGGGTGGAAGATGATGACATTGATCCTAAAGTAGTTCATATGATCTCAGGAGGGTTCGCTGCTGGGGGACCCACCATGAAAGGGAGAAAGGATTACTTGCGCAACCTCTCCTAAGTAATGTCTACAGACAATGTCCAGGAGGACAACTTCCCGGAGATGAGGATTTCAAAGAAGGATAGAGAAGATGCTCCAGTCAAGGTTCCACATGATGACCCACTAGTGGTTAAGCTGAATGTGGCAAATTTGAAGTTCAAAAGAATTCTTATCATTATAAGTTTCAGTTGTCTCTCCAAGCTTAAAGTTGATGACAGTTCCTTCGTCAATGCTGATCATCCCATAGTTGGTTTTGGAGGAGGCATAGTCCGCCCGGTGGGAACTGTTTTTGTGCCCGTGAGATTTGGAAGTAAGGACAAGTGTAGACACGAGATTGTGAAAATTCTAGTTGTGAACGACATGACCGCTTACAATATCATACTAGGCCGCCCCACCTTGAACAAAATCAAATCARTTATTGTTACTCATCTTCTACTTATGAAATTTGTTTGCAATGATGGCAGCGTTAGATCTATCTATGGAGACCAACGGTCGGCCAGGGAGTGTTATCTTGTTGCCCTCAAGCCTGTCTCTTCAGACAAGGAAGAGGACACCAAGACAAGTGATCAGCCAATAGAGAACAAGAAGCGCAAGATTGGAGAAGTGTTAACAACACAAGAAACATTCTCCGTTCATAGTCTCCAAGGGATGTCTTCACCTCCCAAGGAAGAGGAAAAACCCGAAGATTTTATTTTCGATGAATCACGTCCTGAGAGGACAATGAAAATAGGATCTCTTGCTCACTCTTCACTGGGGCGAGAATTGAAAAATCTTCTTCGGGAATTTCAAGATGTCCTCGCGTTTTCAGCAGAAGAGATGCCCGACATTGACCCAAAAGTAGATCAACATGAATTGAATGTGGAAGAAGGAAGCAAGCCTGTCAGACAGAAGAAAGGGACTTGGGGCAAGTCCGAAGTAAAGCTGCAGATGAGGAGGTTAAAAAATTGATTGACGCTGGCTTCATACGCCCCTGCAAATACCCTAAATGGGTAGCCAATGTAGTCCTAGTGCCTAAGCCCAATGGCACTTGGCGAATGTGCGTGGACTACACGGATTTGAACAAGGCATTCCCTAAGGATAGTTTTCCTCTTCCAAAGATTGATAAGTTAGTGGATTCAACTGCCGGTCATCAAGCTTTAAGTTTTGTGGATKCCTTCTCAGGATTTCATCAAATCCCCCTCAAGGAAGAAGACCAAGATAAAACGGCTTTTGTGACAGATAATGGGCTTTATTGCCATCGAGTGATGCCATTTGGTCTTCGGAATGCCCCGGCAACTTTCCAGAGGTATGTCAACACCATCTTTTCAGCACAGCTTGGCCGTAATGTTGAAGCTTACATTGATGATATGATCATCAAGAGTAGGACTTTAGAATGCCATCCTGCTGATCTAAGGGAGACATTTGAGACTCTTCGACATTTCAATATGAAGCTAAACCCCAAGAAGTGCACTTTTGGGGTGACCTGGAAAGTTCCTTGGTTACTTTGTTGATCAGAGGGGGGTCGAAGCAAATCCGGACAAGGTTCAAGCTGTCCTTGATATGTCATCACCGAGAAATGTTAGAGAAGTTHAGAAGCTTACGGGTTGTCTAGCAACTCTAGGAAGATTTTTGTCAAAGTCCGGAGACAAGTGTCAGTACTTTTTTGATGCTATCAAGAAAAGAGCAGAGTTTGAGTGGACAGAAGAAGCAGAAGCTGCTTTCACTAGGCTCAAGGAGCATTTACACTCTCTTCCTCATTTGGTGAGCCCAATTGAAGAAGAGCCTTTGTATCTTTACTTGGCGGTCTCCAATCATGCTCTCTCAGCTGTCCTCATAGTTGAGAGGGAGGGCATCCAAATGCATGTATACTTTGTCAGCCATGTTTTACAAGGAGCTGAACATCGTTATTCAACGGTGGAGAAGTTCGGGCTTGTGTTGTTGACTGCCTGCAGGAAGTTGAGACCCTACTTTGTGGCTCACCATATCATTGTTTACACAGATCAACCAATCAAACAACCATTCTTAAAGTTGGAGACCTCTGGAAGAATGTTGCGATGGGCAATTGAATTGAATGCCTACCATATTGAATTCGGGCCTAGGAAGGCTATAAAAGGGCAACCTCTTGCCGACTTTGTGTTAGAAATGATGCGACCTGATGTAGGAGAGCCTCAACAAACACATTGGGTCTTATTTGTTGACGGTTCGGCCACTCAAAATGGTTGTGGGGCAGGCATTCAATTCAAGTCTCCAGAAGGCGATGTGTACGAATACGCAATGAGGTTTAATTTTCAAGCCTCCACCAATGAAGCAGAATACGAGGCCCTCATAGCAGGTGTCAAAATGTGTAAGGCGGCTGGGGCAAAATTCATTGAAGCAATGTCGGACTCCCAGCTGATTGTAAGCCAAGTAAATGGAAGCTATGAGGCTCGTGACGAAAACATGATCAAGTATCTTCAGATGGTCAAAAAGGAAGTGGAAGGGTTGGAAGGCTTCATTCTCACTCAAGTACCGAGATCGGAGATCAACCAAGCTGACGCCCTCTCCAAACTTGCAAGTTCTGCCACAGGCAACAATCAGAGATCAGTTTTTTGGGAAGTTATTGAGAAAAGAAGTATTGAAGATTTGGATCAGACTCATTTCATCGACAGGGGCAATACTTGGATGGATGAAATTTTGGATTATAAGCACTATGGTAGATTGTCAAATGATCCCGCAAGGGCAAAATATGTCAAGGCTAGAGACTCTTGGTTTGTTCTTTGGAACAGAGTGCTCTACAAGAAATCATTTTCTCATCCTCTCCTCAAGTGCGTGACCCCCGACAAGGGCAAAGAGATTTTGGAAGACTTACATGATGGATTTTGTGGGGCACATATCGGAGGAAGGTCTCTAGCAGAAAAAGCATTGGCCATCGGTGAGACAAGATGCAATCACCATGGTCAAGAAGTGCCATAAGTGTTAGATTCATGGGAAGCTCATCCATCAGCCAGCCAATAATCTTACCCCAATTCTTTCTCCCTTGCCCTTTGCCAAATAGGGCATGGATATCCTAGGATCTTTCCCCCAAGCTTCCGAACAACGGAAGTACGTGTTGGTTGTTATCGATTACTTCACCAAATGGGTGGAGGCGGAACCGATGCGTGGCATCAAAACCACTGATGTGGAGGGGTTCATCTACAAGAATATCATTACACGATTTGGAGTGCCAAGGTTTATAGTCTTTGACAATGGACCACAATTTGAGACCCCGATGTTGAATTGGCTGGCTAGGCAGGATATTGCTGCTCATTTTGCTTCAGTTGCTCATCCCCAGGCAAATGGCCAAGTAGAGGCCTTCAACAAGCTTATCAATGATGGAATTAAGAAGAAGCTCAACAATGCAAAGGGCTTGTGGGTGGAAGAGCTTTATAATGTTCAATGGTCTATCAGAACTAATACTAAGGGTTCAACGGGGGAGTCTCCATTCATGTTGATCTACGATTCTGAAGCAGTGCTGCCAATTGAAGTCTATGAACCCACCTTACGGGTTATGCTTTACAAAGAAGAAGACAATTGGGCAGCTCTTAGACATAATCTTGATTTGGTCCCTGAAATTCAAGGAAATGCTCTGCTAAGGCAACAACTTTACAAGTTGAGGATGACTAGAGAGTTTAACAAGAAGGTCAATCTTCGTACTTTCAAAGTTTGTGACTTGGTGTTACGGAAGATGGAAGCGCTTGGAAGAGCAAACGAGCAGGGCAAGGTTACTCCTAACTGGGAGGGACCTTACAAGATTGCTGAGGCCGTCAGAGAAGGCACTTTCAGACTTGAGACCTTGGAAGGCAAATGGCTCACATGAACTTGGAATGCAGACAAACTTAAGAGGTACTACATGTAGACTATTCAGTCGTTTTTAAGAGACGCTAAACATTTTCTCACTTTGTAATCAATTGGCATATGCCTTTCTCCAATTAATGAAATGAGCAAGACTCACTGGTTCCTCCCATGCATTTGTGCCACTTTGTTGTCTATGCTTTCAAATCTAACTTTGATTTACAAGCATTATTCATGAACTTTCAAGCTTGTCTAGGGCAAGACTTACAAGTTTATGTTACAGCTCTTCAGCTAAAACAATACACTTGTTATTTACAAGCTTAGCCAAAGCTATGCTTTCAAATAACAAGAAGTCAATCTTAACTTTCAAACCTTGCCTAGGGCAAGAGTTTACAAGTTTATGTTCAAGTATATACAAAAAACCTCTTGTCAGGGGCATTACATAATTACGTCTTTAGATTACTTATTCAAAATATTTAGATGTATTCCTGTCATAAGTGTTCCTAATTCACCTCTATGACAATAGGCCTAGATGCTCAAGTTTAAGGGCAATCAACGGTAGTTGATTGACTCAACGCCACTACTTGGCCTTGAGTCAATCCACACAATACTCTCATAAACTTGACTATCTAGGCTTACTATTAAAAAATATATGTATATATATACTCGGCTAAACGGAAGTCCTTTTTCAAGGGCATCAAAATTCTGGCCGAGACGAGGGTTGAAAACCCTCAATTTTTTGCAGTTATGTCGTCAGAAGTTCTTTTTCAAGGGCATCAAAATTCTGGCCGAGACGAGGATTGAAAACCCTCAATTGCTTGCAACAATGTCGTTAAATAGAAAAGAAGTCCTTTTGTCAAAGGCATTAAGAAATCTGCCGACACAAGAGTTGAAAATCCTTAAATAAATACAAACTTGCTGTCAAAACTTGAAGTTCTTTGATCAACTAGGGCAACTCGGTCATGAGAATTCAGCCGGGTAAATGGTCAGCTAGGGCAACACCTCGATGCTCAAGTTTAAGGGCAATCAACGATAGTTGATTGACTCAATGCCACTACTCGGCCTTGAGTCAATTAACACAATAATCTTATAAACTTGACCATCTCGGCCAATCTCGAGCAATGGTTAAATTGAATGGGGCAAGCAAAGTATGGACGTGCCGAGCAAATCTTATGACTGCTAAGTGTTTGGATATTTCCTTAAGTTAAAGTTGTTCTTTCAATTCAACCATTGCAAGTTAACTTGTTAATTCCATCAAGTTATTGGGATTACTCGGCTTTTTGGTGAAGTTAAGACATTTGGCAATACAAAGAAGAAGAAATATTCTAAGTGTTCAAGCAGAAATATTCTAAGTGTTCAAGTAGCTAAGGAAGCACAAAATTCATGATTTCATCAAAAGTTAGTTTTTCTCATTGATTTGATAAATATGTTACAAGGAAAAAATTCTGAAGTTCTAATTTGAGCCTATACTCGGTGGATATACAAGCATGATTACAAAAGGAGCACTTAAAAAGAAAGCTAAGTGTTGGAAGGAGTTTTGTTCTTTTGAGCTTCGGCTGCTGCCTTCTGCTTTTTCTCTTCAGCTTCTTTGAAGACTCGTTGTTGATAGACAACAGCTTCTTCATCTGCCTTCCTCTTCTGGAGCTCCTCTGTAGTCAGCTCCTCTTTATCTTCGTCATCCCCGTCTTCCTCGGCTTCTTCTTCTTCGTCGTCATCTTTTTCCTCGTCATCAGAAGGAGGGGGAGTCGGCACAAAGGGCTCGGGCTTTTTGGTTTTCTTTCTGATAGCCTCGGCCACTTCTCGTCGGTACTGAATCCGACGAATTAAAGAGTCTGAGGTGCTGTGAGACTCGAGCATGTCAAAAGCCTCGACAGCATACCCCATGAGCTGCTCCTCTACCAACAGGCTGTCGTCCACAGCCATATTTTTCCAGTATTCCACTTTGCCCTCTAGCTCGGACGTGGAAGACTCAGATGTTTCTTTCTCCTTCTTTAGGAGGGAGATTTCTTCCTGCATCTTTTTCTTCTCTTCTGACCAAGCATTCTTGGCGGCTCTCAAGGCACGTTCGTTCCTTAAAGAGCCGACCAGGGCAGTGACGGCAGCAGATAGTCGTTCATCACCTTCAGCCAAATGACTTTGAAGAGACTCCATCCGTTCTCAAAGAGCACATTCTACGGCTTTGTTTTCACAATGCACCATTGCCTTTTGTTCCGTCATGAAGTCGCCGACAACAATAGCAAAGTTGTTGTTTTTATTGCTCTCTTCTATCTCCTGGCGGAGTCGTCTTTCAATGCCATCCACCCTCACCAATGCCTGAAAAGTCATGGAAAATCAGTTAGAAATAAGTTAAGTAAAAACAATGTTTCTTACATCCATAAGGTCTAGTTTAAGAGGCCTGATGAAGCCTTGTTCACACCCCTGTAATGTTTGGGGGTAGAAGGGATGAAACGCCTTCAACATCTTCTCGGCCATTTTAGTTCTTTCTTTGGCCGAGAACTTCAGTTCGCTGTCGGCTTCTGAGTTGGATGGAGTTGTGTTGTGCTCTATAGCTTCTTCTTGTTGTTCCAAGGATGTGTTCACTGAAACAGGGAAGGCTATTACCGACGGGTCAGAAGGATTAGAAGGACCGGTGTCATCTGAAAATCAAATGGTCGTTACTACATTACGGTAATACTTACCACCCTTGGAARTGTGCTCTCTCATTCTTTGCTTCGTCACCTCCGGCATTTTTTYGAGGATTTCCTTTTGAACATGGATCAGAAGTTCAGCGTCTGGAAACCTCTTGGCAAGTTCTTCAGCCGAAGGTGGCTGGTAGATACCCTCGTCAACCTGAGAGGCAAARAGGTTGAAGGCAGGGTCTTGCCTCATGAGGTCGAAGGGATGGAGGGAGTCGACATATTTTGGATCCTGATTGGCCATCTCGTCACGAGCTAGCCGAGCAGCTATGTCAACATTTGGCATCAAATGAGGAGGAGGACCCCTCGGTTCCTCCTCTTCAACATGGAAAGGTGGCTCCGGTAAATCCAAGCCTGGAAATTGTTGATCTGGAGAAATGTCTTCCAGATCAATGACGACTTCAGGAAACATCTTCTCCTGATCGTCTTTATTTGAAGGACTTTTGGAGTCCTTAGAATGACTTTTTCTCTTCTTTGCAAGAGACTTTTTCCTCTTTTTTGGAGCTTCAGCCGACTTCTCGGCTTCTTTATTTACTGCCACATCACCGGAAGATTTTGTGGAATTCTTGGATGRTTCGTCATCCTTTGAGGTCTTGGAGGGCTTATGTTTTGATGAGTGCCCCCCAGACTGTGTTTTTGCCGAAGAAGGAACAATATCCTCCTTCTCGGCTTGTTTCTTGGCAGCAGGCTGCTCGACCCCTTTTGTTGGGTCGGCAGCAAAGGTCATCTTGAATTTTTTTTGTCGTCTTTGGTTCCTCCCCGACAACAGGTGTATCATTCCTTTTTGCCGGGGTCTTTTTCGGCTTTGCATCGCCAAATTTCTTCTTGACAGCTCCATAAGGAGTCCTTTGAGTCTACAGGAAACAAAACAATATGGTTAGAAAAATCATATTAGAGAAAAGATGTTTTTACCCTCGGCTCGCTAGGAAAATTCTTTTCAGAATATTGCCGAGCCGACAGTCAAAAACCCTCAATTGAGTAACGGGGTAATAGAATTTTCATTCCTAAGTCATTTTGTGTTAAGAAAGGATTTACCCTCAACCGGCTCGCTAGGAAAATTTTTAGCAATTGTGACCGAACCGTTCAAAAAACCCAATGATTGCAATCATGGGTAGAAGTATGGTTCCTATCCCATGTTGATGTTAGAAAGGGTTACCACTAGGCTCGGCTAGGAAAACTTCAGAAATATTGCCCATGACGACAGTCAAAAACCTCAATGATGCAATCATGGTATTAGAAATGTTCATTTCCTAAGTCCCATTTTGTGTTTAGAAAGGTTTTACCTCGGTCTGCAGGGAAAACTTTTCAGAAATTGCGACCGCGACCGCAAAAACCATCAATGGATGGCAACAATGGGTACTATAGAAAATTTCATTCCTACCATGTTGTTTAGAAAAGAGTTTTTTACCTCTCGGTGCTGCGGCAGAAATTTTTCAAGAAATATGCCGACGACATGAACCTGCCCATTGATATGCATCATAGGTACTTGAAATTTATTTCTAAGCTCAGTTGGTTTAGAAAAAAATTACCTCGCTCGGTAGGGAATCTTTCTGAATATTGTCCGACGACCAACAGTCAAGACCCTCATTGATGAATCATGGACTAGAAATTTTCATTTCAGTCTCCATGTTGTGCTTAGAAAAAGGTTTTTACCGCGGCCGGTAAGGAAAATCTTTCAGAATATCCGGTTCGACAGTCAAAACCGCTTAAATGATGCAATCATTGGTGTAAGAAAATTTTCATTTCTTAAGTCCCATTTTGTGTTGAAAAGGGTTTTTTTACCTGAACGCTAGCTAGAAATCTTTTCGAATTGTGATGATCGACAAGTCAAAATCTCTCTTTGATTGAAAACATGTCTAATTAGAGACGGGTTCTTCAACCCTCGGTTCGGTTATACACTTATTCAATATTTAAAAGGAAGGTAGAACTGTTACCTCGGGAATCGGGTTCTTCTCTTCCCTCTTCTGCTTCAAGAAGTCAAGGAACTCATCAGCATTCATGTTCCCTTGCATCTCGGCTGGCAGACTCGCCTTAATTTTGTCTATATCCTCTGCACACAACATTGTATGGTTAGCTAAAACAAAGAAATCAAAAAGGAACATGCAATGAAAATAATTTCTACCTGAAGCTTTGACCTTTCGAAGGCCAGCAACAAATAAAAAGAGTGGGTCATACAACCAATCTCTAAGGGCAATCCAGTTACCCGGCACCCACTCCTCTTTCTCCGGCTAAAACTCTCTCCTCACATTGATGAACATATCCCTCACCAAGTATTCTTCGTCAGTCACCTTGTCGGTCACTTTGACCTTCCCCATGTTTCGGGCGTTATTGTTCCATTTCTAGAGAAAGGCCACTGTGTCAGCTCTCTTCGGCTTGACAAAGAAAAATTCTTCCTTCCAGTCTTTTATTTTGGAAGGTTTGGTCCAGAAAGTTAGGTATGATGTTCGGTTTTGAAGAACATACCATCCTGGCTCAGACTCCCTGTTCCTGGATAGGGAATGTAAGTACAGCCAAATTGTTATGGTCGGCTTCATTCTCTTCATGCCACAGGTGGCCAAGAAGGTTATGATGTTGAGCCAGGAGATGGGGGTCAATTGTCAAATGCTAATGTTATAGCAATCAAGGATATAGAGAATGAAAGGGTGAAGGGGAAATCTAACTCCAAAATCTAGAACCGAGCGGTACACTCCAAAGTAACAACCCGGTGCATCCCTAATGGTGTCACCAGAATCAGGTAGAATAAAATCATAACTGTTGGGGATGTGGTAGGCTTTCCTCAACTCGGCCATCATTGGTAGAGTCTCGGTTCTGAACTTTTCACTTATCTTGGCTCCTAAAGGTCCAGGGTGAAGGGGTTTATTTGAAATTGGAAGATTTCGGGCCGGCTCATTTGGTCCTCTTCCTATGGTAGGAAACTGTTTTCTCAGTTTTGTGGCACTAAGTTCTGGACGAGCAGCCTCTTCCTCTTCTTCATCTAATGCACTATCTTCGGCATCTGAGGGGTCGGCTGCTACACATGAAGAAAAGCGTGGTTTAAAACCTCTAGACACGGCAAATTTAAGTACATAAGCATAATCAGGAAAGTGTACCACCAAGGGAATAGCAGAAAGCGGTTTATCAAAATCCTTACCTTCCTCGGTAGGAGGACCCTCGGATTGACGAGGCTTAGGTGGAGGCGCTTGGCTTGAACTGCCAACTTCCACTTGTGTCTTTCTCACCGACTCCTCAGGCGGTGGAATCTCCTCTCCTTGACGAAGAGTTTGGAGAGCAGTTGCCCATGTGTGTTTCCGCCACAGAGGATGTCGGGGGTCTATTGTAGAACGCTTACAAGGTTTTGGTGTTTTAATAATGATGATGATGATGATGATGATGATGATTGATGATACAATAAATATAAAATGAATAATAATAATATAATAATAATATTAATAATATATCATCAATAATAATAATATAATAACTAATATAATAAAATAATAATAATGATATATGTCTCGCTTTGACTGCAATCTGGGTTGTTGACTCATTCTGGTCGTATGGTGGCGGTAGCAGCTCAGCGGAAGCGGGAGAAGTATTTAGAGCGTTGTAGGACAATTGGATATGGTTTCTTTCCTTTTTCCTTCTCTTCTTTGGGGGAATAGACAAGGGAGCTGTTACACTTCTCGAAGCGGATCCAAACGTTCTCCAAGGGGCCCAGGACATTGGGGCACGTGCAGCTGCTCACATCTTCGTGCAGATAGGCTACGCTTTTGCTAGAGGAGTGGGCGGCCCCAGATTGTAGCTCGGCTTCCCTCTAACTTCTTGTAGATCACTTGTCCTTTTTTGTTGCTTGTAACGCTTACCCACGTTTTAGTGTTTTATAATAATAATAATATATAATAATAATAATAATAAATATTGTAATAATAATAATATAATAATATATAATAATAATAATAATAATAATAATAATATATAAATATAATATAATAAATGAATAATAATATATATAATATAATAATAATCATAATAATAAAATAATCATAATAAATAATGAATAATATAATAAT
>SNQN01000993.1:53000-69232 GCA_008642245.1 Bassia scoparia
TTTTTTTATTTTATGTCAAAACCAAATAGCGACTACCTTGGTGTCGCTATTACATTAAAGTTGGTCGCTAAACTCCATCAATCAGTCTCCAACTTCAAAATAGTCGTTATTTTTTGAATTCTTGCGACTACTTAGCGACTACATACTTGGTAGTCGCAAATTTGGAGACCACTAGTCTCCTGTAGTCGCTAATACAAATTTCAGCGACTGATTTGTTTGCCAGTCGCTAAAATTAGTCGCTAAATAGGCATTTTCTTGTAGTGGCTAGCTCCAAAATAACCATCGTCATCCAACACCCAACACCACTGCCATTATCACAAAACCACCATCGATAGCCACCGCCTCTTAGTTTCACCATTYCCATGTGAACCACTTGAACCAACTTTATAATTTTAGACCTCCATCTCACCACTACCATCTCGAATATTTGAGCTTCAGCAACCAATCTCGAAGGTCGCAAACGTGATATTGGGGATGTTTGATTTAACATGATGGGTTAATTTATTATTTTGATAGCATATGGTGGTTGTTGGTAGTTGTTATGGTGTTATTCGGTGATTTTGGGTGTGGTAGAGGTTGCATTGGTAGAGATTTGGTCGTGTGATGGTGGTTGTTGAGAATGACAGAGGAGGAGGTGGTGATTGGTATGGTAGTTATTAGTGGAATGTGGCCCCACATTCTCTCTCCTTATTAATTTAATCAAACCTCTTAAGCCATATTAAATTTCACTGTAGAAATTGTGTTTTGGGAAGCGTGCTACCCRACTTGTTGCATTTAATTGAAAACGGAGGAAGTACATAGAAAATATTGTTAACTCTCATCTTTTAGTTAGTGCTTTTTGTAAACTTCTACAAGTACTTTTTTTTTTCCTCAGACATATTTCTCAAGTTTAAGTTTAGGCTTTTCTGACGTGTATCCAGCTTTTTAGAACCCTCCCAGTTGACCACTAATTCTCCGTTAACTATTGTTAACAATCCATTAACTTAGTCCCTTAACCTCCCCCCACCCCCCCCCTCTCTCATCTCCACTCTATTCTCTCTCCTCTTCTTTACAACCATAACCATATGCACCACCACCACCAACACTACCCTAATTTACCTTGACTGCCACACCATCAGTTCGCTTGCACCACTACATGAAACACCAACAAATTTGCCATCAACTTTTGCCTATAACACACGTCCGCACCACCCTATTAACTTATAGTTAACAGGTGGATTAAGGCGGAGTATAATTGATTGAACATCTAAAATTTCTGTCTCTTATACACATCTAGATGTGTATAAGAGACAGTCTCCACTCTATTCTCTCTCCTCTTCTTTACAACCATAACCATATGCACCACCACCACCAACACTACCCTAATTTACCTTGACTGCCACACCATCAGTTCGCTTGCACCACTACATGAAACACCAACAAATTTGCCATCAACTTTTGCCTATAACACACGTCCGCACCACCCTATTAACTTATAGTTAACAGGTGGATTAAGGCGGAGTATAATTGATTGAACATCTAAAATTTAGGGATACGTCTGTGAGGGGTCTAAAAAGCTGGATACACCTTAGCCAAGTTGCACGGAGACGGATACAAGGARATATATGGGTACAGGTGCGGGGACGGAAAACGACAATTCTAGTAATTCCCGAGTACGAGGACGACTTTGGGGACGACAATTTTTTATTTTATTTTTTAAAAAGAGAAATATTAATGTAACAAAATAAAATAACAATACAAATAACTTAATCCAACGTTTAACACAAGGTACCACATTTTAAAAAACACTTAATTACAACTGACAAATTCATCCACAATTCACAACATTACAATAACCCAATAACATGTACTAAGTAATTTATCTCAAATATTTCAATTCAAAGAAATAAAATTCAATTCACAAAAATAAAACATTAGCATCTCATAACTTCGAAAGGATTGAAAAAGACTTGATTTTTACAACAAAATAGAAATAAACAAAGCAATATAAATATGATAGTGCCATACTGCCATATAATTATATAGGGTAATGRTATATACAGCCCTTAGGGCTGCATATACGCATGAAATATGCTTCCAAAATTAGTATTATTTTACAAATTCATGAAAAACTTACACAAAAATCAATGTTAAATTTTTCTTAAACTTTCTATTTATGGCCTCTTATATGCAGCCCTTAGGGATGTATATAGCTTTTTCCATTACAAAGTTAGAGTACAACACTAGAACAAAATACTAGAATTTTTTTTTAAAAAAAAGAGAGGATTGAACAAACGTGGATAGTAATGAACAACAGTATAGCATGTCAGCAACAAGCAACAAACAACAGAGACACTTGAAGAGTAAAGAAGATGAAGAAGAAGGTGCGCCACCACCAAAGCGTTACAGCCGACAACATACACCTCCGCTATCGCCGTAGATCAACCACCAACAAAGAGAGAGAAAATTGAAAACCCTAACTTGTAATTAGTTTGTGTTGAAATGAATTGGGGGTTTAGTCAACAAACCCCTCAAAAGGTATGGCTTGTATAAATTTTTGTTTTTTTGGTCGACAATACCCTTAGGGACGGCGTTGAGTCTCACACGCGTCCCCAAATTAGTCAAAGCGTACCCTTAAAGTCAATGCGTCCCCAAACCGTACCGGTACCCGTATTGTACCGGGGACGGGGTACGTCGGTCGGAAGGCGTCCCCGTGCAACATTGCACCTTAGAAAAGCRTGAAAAATCCCATTTTTTTAATACTTCCACCTTTAGTTSCACCATCTTCATTGGCCCTACTCTTCTTGACTGAAATTGGTTGGAATTGAACTAAATTGAAATTGATTGAAGTTAGCTGAASTGAAGTGGAGTGAGCAGAAGTTGATTGAACTAAACTAAAGTTGACTYAATTAATTGAAGTGAGRTGAAGTTTAGTGTAATAGTTTTTTTATTAACATTAATTAATGGTATATAATAAATATAATGATGAGAATAATATAAATAATATTGTTAATAATAATAGCAGTAATACTAATTGTAATAAATAAATAATTAAACAATAAATATAAATAAGTAAAACAATATAGTACTTCCTTCGTTCTCGTTTATTTTTTACGTTTTCTTTTTTGGTGTTCCCTTTAGTCTTTGCATTTTTTTTATCTATTAATGTTACTTTTACTCCTAAAATATCTCATATTACCCCTTATTTATTTACTCATTATTCTCGATTTTCCACTCAAACTTATCTCATCCATTCATTTTTAAATACTCCTATAAAAAGATTCACTTTCATTTTACTACATACATCTSAAACCAATCTCTATTATATAAGCCAAGGGAAAGCGATGGTGTCCCCTATTWAAAGACGTAAACACCCTTAATGATGTAAAAGACTTAATTGTTTTAATTAAAAAAAATTTCTTTATTTTTTGTACTTTCCATACTAAGCAACATAAAAAAAGGTATATTGACTAATTTTTTTCCCATGAATTAAAAAATAAAGTTTAATTAATTAGCGTAAAAACATTCAAATAAGAATACGTTAATTACATTGACTAATTTACCCCCTTGAATCACTTAAATATTGTAAAATATTTTGAAAAGAGTTTAATTAATTAGCATGAAAAAATTCAAACAAAACTACATTAAATACATAAACTACTCCGTAATTCATTCACATGTATTATTTAATCACTGCAAAATATTTTGAAAATAATATTGAATTAAATATCTATTAAATTATATGTATTTTAATATTACTATTTGTATGTCAATGTAAGTAATCATTTAATTAAAACCATTCAATTTAATCTTTTGTAAGGAGATTCAATTGAAAAAAAAATTACGTTAAAAAATTTGAAAATCATAATAACTCACCGCCATTGTTAATTTGGAATTGTACCCAACTATACGATTTAATTCTAATTGAATATTTGTTTAAATTAAATTTCTTAATTGATCGCACGCATCACGTGCTTATATTGCTAGTTAAAAGAATAATACAACTTTCGAGTAATACCAACATATTTTATCCAAATACTAATTTCCGTTAACTAACGTGCAATTTTACAAATGTAAAGATAAATCGGAACAGAGTGGGTAGTAATTAATAATAGTAGTAATAAATAAAACAATAATATGACTAAATAAATAAATGATAGTACAACGTAATAAATAAKTAAATAAATGAATAATGATAATAATCCATCTATTCAATGAAGTTGTAGTCATTTACTATTCATACGTACGCTTCCCAATACATGTTTTGCATCGTTGATATCTTTAAATGTATGTATTTATTCTTATACATTGTTAGCTATTGATAAGAATCTCTCCAATTATGAATAGGAAATAAACATAAATGACTACGTCTTCAAGGAATGTATGTAATAACAATAAAAACAACAACTAATAATAAAACTAAATTAATTAGGAAAAAGTTGAAGTTAGGTGACCTGAAGTTGGTTGAACTGAATTGAAGTGAAGTGAATTTGACTGAACTAAAGCGAATTAATGTCATGTTTCGGTCCTATCCATGTCGGTCATTTTTCGGTAACGGGTCGAATTTCTTTGTTCATAACCCAAAGTTTTTGATAACAGGTCAGTCGATTGGTCAAYTTTTTTTTAACCCCTTTTTACTTCCGATGTTTTGCAAAAGTTATACCAATTATTCATGTTTTTAAGAGTTAAAAATACACAATGTGACTAACTAACTAGAAATTGTTCATTAAACTATATTTTTAACTTGAATCTAATAAATATTATTATTTACATCTGCATGTGATCAATTTTTTCGCATAATATACAACACATGATCTAATTGGTTATTAAAAATTTGTGCTTTTAAATTAATTCGCAGTTTCAATTTATATTTCTTTGTTCATGATCCAACTTTTCCCGGGTCGGTTTCCAGGTCGAAATTGGGTCTGGTTTGTTTTTGCCAGGTATAATGACCATGTTTCYTAAAAAGATTGTACGAGTAGTAATTTTGCATAGAAATTAAAAACTTAATTTTTAGTTAAATGATTTACTCCATAGTAAATTGTTATTGTTACCACAGGTTTTTTTTTTATCATTGTACACTTCTTGTTACATCTAACTATTACAAAATCAAAGTAAATCAAATTGGAAACTTTTTTAAAATATATCAAAAATACAATGATTCACTAGAAAATTACAATTTTTTAATGAAAAAGTTCCTTTAAATTCCCTATATTTTTATGATTTTGGTTTTTGCCTACATTTTTTGAAACATGGAAATTATCTATTTTTTTTCATTTTCTTCTTTAATTTTCCTTTTTTACCCTCTATATTGTTTCTTTTTTGTTGTAAAAGATTTCTTTATTTCTTTTCCCTTTTTTCCATTTTCCACTTATTTTATTTATTTGGGGGGTTTTGCCTATATTTTTTTTTTCATGTGACAATTTCCTAATTTTTCTTTAAATTTCCTTTAGTTTTTACCCTTTTACTTTTTTTTCTTTTTTTTGCTATAAAATATTTCTATTTTTTTATTTTACTTTCTATTTTTTTAAAACATTTTCTTATAATTAACATTTTTTTCCTTCTATTTTCCCTTTTGTCTTTTTCTTTTCCTTTTTAGTTTTTTCTAATAAAAAAAATCTACTCACTGCTTTTAGTAAAATGGAATTAAAGACACGTGTGATCTTCCATTTTTTTTAAAAAAATATGTCATGTGACATTTCACTGTTTCCTTTTCACCTTTTTGGTTTATAATAAGTTCTTATACGGAGTAATTCATAATAGAGAAATTACCATGATCAATGTCACTTGATATCTCCACTTTTTTATAAAAAAATTTTGTACTTAATTATGGAATGTGACAGCAAAAAATCATTCAATATTCTTCTATGTATTGTTTTTTCTTTTTTGAAATATTKTTTGTGATAGTTACAAAAGACAATATTGTTTTATTAAGTTCTTTCTACTCCKTGTTTTTTTTCTTCCGAAAACACAACAATTATTATTCAATCAATTCTGTCTCATCCGCCGGAGTGGATAGATATAGTTTTTTGATATGGTAAAACATCATAGAAAACTCATTTTTTCATTAAAATATATTTAATCCTTTTGTTATTGTTATCTTGATTATTTTCATCATTGTATACCTATGATTAATTCACACTATTATAAAATCAACGTCCATTACATGCACGGGTCTACTAGTTATAATTAATTCATCCATATCATCCTCCCTTTTTTTTTGTCTTAATTAATCCACCTACATCACCCCCGGTTTGGCTGCTTACTCCTCCCTATTTACACCCRTCTTAGATTCTTTAACCTTGAGTATGGATCCTCTCCATTTCTTAGAGGAAATAGAGAGTCCATTTCCTTTCATCTAYTGGTTGAAAATTATCTAACTAAAATATAAAAATTGCAAAACCCCCCTATTTTCCCCTTTAATTCATTCTCAACCACCAGAGGATCCATACTCTTTAACCTTCTCTTTCTTATTTTAATTACGAAGTTTATGAAACCGAAGAATCATTTTTCAACTTTTAGTTAGAATTGAATTTGGGAGAAAAGTCAGAAAACCCTCTTCTCCTTTTTGTCTCTTCAACAAACTTCAAACCCTAGATTTACTCAAGTCTCCATACRGTACCACAACCTTACCATATACCCCTACCACCATCATCGCCGACATAATAGTGTCCCCCGCCACGCACCACCATCGCCACTGCAACTATACCACCCTTCCACCCCTGCCAGCATCAACTCAGCCACAATTGTATTACTGTACCTCCTCTGCCACCATAATTGGCACCACAAAACCACCCAAAACCGGAATTARACCCAGAATTCAAACAAAAAATATTGAAACAAACCCAAATTTGAACTGCCCCAAGACGCACCAAAATCATCCAAAAATGCCCAAAAATTTTCGACCAAATTCCAGAATTTTGGACATTTRCAAACAAAGCTTATGAAATTGAGTAGAATCCAGAAATTTGATATAAAATGGGATATTTTCGAGCCAAATCTCAGGAAAATCAAGCAGAATTTAAGGAAGGAAATGGCTAAAATGAAATTGAGTATGAATTAGGGCAGAAAATTAAATGAGCAAAGCAAAAAAAATTGGAAGAAATGCAATTGTGGAAGAAGCAGAGGAAAAATAGAATTGGAAGTCATATGGGACCCACTCGCCGGAMWTAAGTTTTTTTGGCCAGAAATGAAAAACGGGTAGTGGTTCGCAAACGGGGTAAAAAATGCGGGTAGCTGATTCTAAACTGGGAAAATAGCGGAGTAAAAAATTTCCTCTTAGAAAATACACATTTTATAAACTCCCACATTAACAATTTTTTTTATATACTCCCACCTTAACTTTCCAAAACTTCATAAATTCCTACCTATAATAGATAAACTTAATAGCTCCGTTATTTTTGGACCCCACTTCCTCTTTTCCTCTTCTTATATCTCGACACTCCATTTCTACTCTTCTTCTCTCAAAACTCAATTGTTCGTGCGAATTTTTTCTCTAACAAGCTCCAAAAATTCAGGTAAAATCCAAAATAATTTAGCAATATGGTTGTTTACCTTGATTTCATATTCAATTAATTCAAAATTAGGGTTTCTTATTTTGGGGTTTTTGGAAGAATTAAAATTCATCGATGGAAAGCAAGAAGAAATAGAAATGAATACAATATTCTTTGCAAGGATGAGAGGGGATTTATTTGATTTCATACAATAATAATTGAAAGGGATATTTCTCCATATATCCCCTGAGGTTTAGCRGAATAATCCATATACCCCGTATTTTAGAAACAACTCATATATCCTTCACATTAGAGAAAATGACTTAAATACCCTTAATGAGACCAAATYCCGTTAAATCCCTTAACATCGTTAGTCTTCCTCACAATTAACCCCATAATTCAACTCATATTACACTAATCCATTTTCCTACCTTCATTCCTTCTCTCTCCCATTCTTCCCATTTCAACCACTGCCACCACCATTCCAAGCGCCATAGCCACAACCACCAACCACCACGTTGCTCTCTTCTCCCTCACTCCGACAACCACCACCACCATGCTGCTCTTTTCTCCTTCACTCCAACCACCCACGACCACCATTTCTAAACTTCAAGCGTGTTTCGAAATTGGCTTTCGAAATTCGATCCTAAAAAAACCCCAAATATTTTGACACTAAAAATCCCTAAAATTTGACCCCAAACCCCCCCCCCCCCAAAAAAAAATCCAAAACGCATTTACCCACAATATTTTGAACAATTTTTGAGGGATTACCAAAAAATCAACAACAATTCCTCATAATTACCGTACATGATGTTTTGTACTAAGAAAAAGGTTAGAATCAAACCAAAAAAGGAATGCAATTGGCTTAGTTGTTAATGCTGTGAACAATTAATATATTGCAATAATCAAACCAAAATCAACAACAATTGCCAGCAAACATCAAACAATGCAATCGAATGAAAATCGTAGGGAGATAGAAAGTTTGTTGGGTATATGCATCGAAGATGATGGTTGTGGGCGACAATGGTTGAAGATGTGGTGGTTACAAGGAGTTCTAGGTGGTTGCAGGGTTGGAGTTCATGGTGGTTGTGATAGGAAGGAGGAGAGAGAAGAGATGAAGGTGGAAGAATGGAGGAGAGACAAGAGATTAGGAGTTAATTTTGTTGAATTCAGGGTTAATCAAGGTAAAAGACTAACCGTGTTAACTTTTCCGTTAGAGTAAAGGTATTCGGGTTATTATCTCTGACGTCATGGATATATGAGGCATTTCTAAAAACACGGGACTATATGAATTATTAGGCTAAATCACAGGGACATATGGAAAAAAAATCCCTAATTAAAATAAGAGACGTGCAAATAGGGAGGAATAGAAGAAATTAGCAAAACGATGAAACATGTGACTTGCACATGGTCTTAAATGACCTGAAATTAGCGGTCAACAAACGATAGTGCATAATTTGGCAGTTTCGGACAAAAGTAAATTTATAAAGCAAATTTTCGCAAAAAGCCTTTTGTTTTGCAYTTATGGACAAATTTTCCTTTTAATTATTAAATTTATGTAACTACAAGTACAAAGMGCAATGAAAATTTGATGCGTAAGACTTTTTAAAAGTGAATTGGTGATTTCAGTTTTATATTAACAAACACAYTGCAAGTTTTATTTAAGTTGTCTGATGATGAATGTATCAATGTAATTACTGAAACACAAACACAATATATTAACAAACACAATGCATTATCTAAAGTGCCACCTTTTGCCACAGGTTCGTCGTCTTATTCTTGGTTGTAATTGAAAAGTGCCACAGCAACAAATTTAGCTTGTTTCTGCCTCAGTGGCGCTATTTTCTGAAGCAAAACTGCAAAAAACAAGGTATACTAATTAATGAACAATTCTTAAATTACTTCTCAAATTAGTATGTCCTCTACAACTTTGTAATTTACACAATTTCCGTAGGTTATTCATTCTCATGGAAAAACAATCATGAATGTACTAATGTAATTACTGTACATAATTTGCTCAGTCTGCTAATAAAAATAGGATAATGCCATCTGTTTTCTTATCCAGATGCAATGGATACTATCTTTAAAAAGAAAGTTGCTAGACTTGCTACCCAGCAATTTTCTTCCTGTTGAACAAGAGAATGCAGAACTTGGGGATGTCCGTAAAGTGCTTGAGCGTGCTGAGAAGCAGCCAGAGAAAAGGCAAAGAAGAACTGATGAACAAAGCATGGTGATATATAGTCAAGAACAAGGATCTTCTTTCAACACCACACTCATGTGTCTATCAGCAGATTCGCTATGCAGTAATCAAGCTGTGTGTAAAGAGGAAAAGGCTCTCAAAGAAAATCTGAATCGCCTACTCCATCAGCAATCTGATGTCCTCATAGAACTTGAGAATTCTGAGAATCAGCCAGGTCAGAAGCGAAGGGCAGAGGTTCGTTTGTGGTTGTCAGAAGTTGAAAGGATAAAACATGAGTTTCAAGGCATGATAAAGGATGGTCAAGATTCTTTGTCCAACTCTAAGCTATCGAGTTTCGATAAAAAAGTTCATGGTCTTATCCAAAGAGGTCAATTTCCAAATGGACTTGTGCTTGTTGATCATGAATGCACAAGATTGCCATTATCGCAGGGCATGAAACCAGTGGGGATCAACTTTCAACAGAACGCTGAGCAAGTTCTGCGTTGGTTACAAAATGATGAGCATTCCATCATCGGAGTGTACGGGATGGGAGGTGTAGGGAAAACTACACTATTATCGCATATACATGATCAAATGCTGCAGGATCCTAACCTCTGTGGGAGAGTATATTGGATAACTGTCTCACAAAATTGGTCTGTGCACAAATTGCAAGAAGACATTGCTAAAGTAATTGGCTTGACAAGTTTACAAGAAAGTGATGAAAGGAAGAGAGCAGCAATATTATACGACAGTTTAGCTACAATGGGCCAGATTGTGCTCATTCTAGATGACATGTGGAAACGAGTATCAGGAAGGAATGTTGGTATTCCCCTTGAAAGTAGCAATTGCAAGATCATTCTAAGTACTCGTTCATATGAAGTATGTCGAGAAATGAAATGCAAAGAATTTGTCATCAAGGTTGAAACTCTTCCTGAAGGTGAGGCCTTGGATTTCTTTGTTGAAATGCTCGGACACTATGACACACTTGAAGAGGAAGCAAAAGAAATTGCAAGGGATGTTGCCAAAGAGTGTGGTGGATTGCCTCTCGCAATTGCAACGATGGCTCGATGTATGACTGAGGTTGTTGATATTAACGACTGGAAAGCTACTTTATATGATCTGAAATCTGCACGTGGTCAAGTTGACATGGAAGAGTATGTGATCAAAATATTGCGTTATAGTTATGATCGCTTGAAGAACGAGAGACTTCAAGAGTACTTCTTAACTTGCATATTATATGGTGAAGATGAAAGAATACGGAAATCTACATTGATAGATCTTTGGATTAATGAAGGATTGTTAGATGTGGGGAACCACGACGCCCAAGTAGCAAAAGGYCACAATATCTTGAATAAACTAGAAAGTTGTTGCTTGTTGGAATCAACCCTTGACTCTAGAGGTAATAAATGTGTGAAGATGCATGATTTGATAAGAGACATGGCGATTATCATCACGAAAAAACAACCTGTTTTCATAGCAGAAGCAAGAGAATGGCTGTGTCAAGTGCCAGAGAAAGAGAGGTGGAGCGAAGATTTGGTTAAGGTCTCATTAATTAATAACGACATTAAGGAGATTCCGAGTTCTATGGATATTAAGGCACCCATACTGACAGTGTTGATGCTCAATAATAACCCTCTGAGACAAATCCCAGAATTATTCTTTGTGCACATGAGAGCCCTCACAGTCCTTGATTTATCTAACACTTGTATTATGAGGGTGCCAGAGAGTGTTTCTAATTTGCAAAATCTGAGGGCGCTTTTGCTTGTAGATTGTTTAAAGCTAGAATATGTCCCATCGGTAGCAAAGTTGACAAAGCTGAGGAAGTTGGATCTTAAATATTGCATTAACTTTAATAAAGCACCTAAGGGGTTAGAAAAATTGACYAGTATAAAGAAGGTGAGCTATATCCCTTGGGATGTATCCGACTTGAGCGGCTTCAGTAAGATGATAGAGCCTTTGACTTCATTAAGCTATTTCAGAATTCGTATTGAAGACCGCATAGTGCGTGAAAATTCAAATGAATCAGATGATCATTGGCGGAGTCATAGCTTTGAAAGTTTATGGAATCAAAAAAATTTAGTGTGGATAAGAGGGGGGGGAATTTGGCGGGAACAAGAACAGTTGTTTGCTGCCCACCAAACTTGAACAACTGGTAATGAATGGAAGTACGATCAAGGAAAGAAGTTTGGGAGATGTATTGCCGTCACTGTGTGAGGCAACAGCCTTGAAACGCATGGAAATAAGAGAATGTGCAGGGTTGGAATACATAACAGGGACAGAGCAGAGCTCTTCCTTAGTATGTACTGCTCAACTTGAGCATTTAGAGCTTGGATGGTTACCTGATTTTAGAGGCATAGGAAAAATAAGAGCGTTGGATTCGTTTACCCACCTTCGGGTTATAAAGATAATTGGGTGTCCAAAAATGAAGGTGGTYTTTCCAATTACATTCACAGGGCAGCCTCTTCACCTCCCAAATCTGGAGTCGATTGAGATGGAAGATTGTAAAGAGGTGGAGGAGATATTTTTTGAATCAAACAAAACTAGTCTATCCTACCCTTTTCTTCCTAATTTAAAGGAATTAAGTGTGTGGGAATTACCAAAATTAAAGGTGATCTTTCCATTAGCAGAGGATCTTCAACTTCCAAAATTAATGGTATTCTTTCCGCTTACTGAACAAATTCACTTCCCAAATCTTAGAAAAATTGCGGTGACATGTTGTGAAGAGGTGGAAAAGATATTTGATTCAAACCCCAAATTTCCCCTTCCTGAATTAGTGCACTTAGTGTTGAGAAAACTTCCAAAAATGAAGGTGATCTTTCCACTAACAGAACAAATTCACCTTCCAAACTTGAGAAAAATTGAGGTGAAATTTTGTAAAGAGGTGGAGAAGATATTTGACTCAAACCCCAATCTTGCCCTTCCTAAATTAGAGCACTTGTATTTGTGGGGACTTTCAAAAATGAAYGTGATTTTTCCAACTACAGAACAAATCCACCTCCCGAACCTAAGAACAATTGATGTGTATGAATGTGAAGAGGTGGAGAAGATATTTGACTCAAACTCTAAGCTCGCCCTTCCTAATTTACAGAATTTAATKTTGATCGATCTACCAAAGCTGGGCAGTATATGCAATGGCCAACTCTGCTTCACGCCATATGTAAGGAATTGCCCAAATCTAGTCTATCCAGCTTTCCATCAACAATCCCCACAAGAAAGTGAAGAAACAATTCACTTAAATTTTATTGACATCAATCAACCAGCCTCTCTTCCCAAGTCAGACGACGGCAAAGATGATGATGAAAAAACTAAGTGGGGTTCATTTCTTTATCACTGCAATTCCATTTTACAGGTATAGTTTCTATTCTTCACTTCTTTTTCTTATCAGTGTCTTTTGGTTAGTTTTGCAAAGAAGCTCCCCCCCCCCCCACCTTCTACTTGTTTGGACGTTTGATCATATAATAACTACTCCTCCGTTACGCTTTACTTGAAACAATTGGCATTATTATTAGAGGTAAATATTCAATTGTTTTAAGTAAAGCGTAACGGATGAAGTAATATTTTTGGGATATATTTGTTCTTAACGATTTGCCTTTTATTATTTTGGTTTTAGTATGGGTTTTTAAAATTTGTTTCATCTTTTGGAAATGGAAACTGTAGTGTATAACATTAGTACTGTGAGATTCAGATTTCATAAMTTGGTACGTGTTCTCGGAGGTTTAGTCGATTGGGAACAGTAAATGCAATTAAACATTTTGAATAGCATTAATACTTGGTTGTCATAGCTTTTCCTTAGTACATTTTCATTGTATTAAAATTTTGAATTCGATAACTGAGTTTAAGTTTAACTTCGATAACTGAGTTTAAGTTTGCTGCCAAATTTGATACTCTGTAGTCTGTTCAAATGCTTTGGTTTTAACATGAAGTTCGACCATTTATATAGCCTACACATAATCATTGTTGTGCAGAAGAGAACTGACATTCAGAACTTTAATTTGTTGTTTAAGCTAATTATCTGAATTTTTGCTGGTTTTTATTTAGGAGATTCAAGCCCTACCACATCAACAACTAATGGATGAAACAAACTGGGAATCTAAGATGGGTGCTAGTATAACTGAGAGCTGTGAAGCAAATTGAGGTATTACATGGCATTATTATTTAAGTTTTGAATCAACTCTCATTGTTCCCTTTTGTTTGTTCTGTTTTCCGAAATGGAAATCCTAAATGTTTAGCTTGTTTGGAATCTATTCTATATTTAATTTAACCATCTTTTCCATGGTAAATTGAATCATATTTATTACGAAGTATTTTTCTTCCATAATATTCAATCACTATATAGATTACTCCTCAAAATTCACTTTTCAACACACATTTATTATCTTTTCCCATTCTACTATTTAAAAAAGTCAATGACTCTCTTTTTAAGTAAGAATCTTATTAAATTAACACATTCTATTAAATAAAGATTCGTTTTTCTTAATTCAATCCCCAGTTCCAAACAAGACAAACAAAAGGGAACAGAGMGAGTACTAAAATAAATAATTCACACTCACAACTAACAGAAGCCACACATTGAAAATGAAGGAGAAAAGGCCATATACAGTGAACATTTGGGACTCTATGGATGAGTGTGGAAGGATTATTAGAAAGTGATGGGTAATATGTTGACATAGCTAATTTGTGCAGTTTGCAAGGAGGTAAAGCAACTTCTAGAAGTTGCAGTTGTCCAAGCCATAGTTACATGGTARGGAAGTCGATTCAATACGTGGTACGAACATTGAAAATGAAGGAGAAAAGGCCATATGCAGTGAACATTTGGGACTTTATGGATGAGTGTGGAAGGATTATTAGAGAGTGATGAGTAATATGTTGACATAGCTAATTTGTGCAGTTTGCAAGGAGGTAAAGCAACTTCTAGAAGGTGCAGTTGTCCAAGCCATAGTTACATGGTACGGAAGTCGATTCGATARGTAGTACYAATTCGGGTACGCGGTACGCTAACCGTAGTGTATTCTGTGCGTTGGGTACTAAATTAAAATATATTATAGGAAAATTTGGGAATGAATATCTAGTTTTATGATCATTTTTGAAATAAATACTAGGTACGCTTTTATTTTGCTTAAATACATAGATTTTATAATTCTTTCTTGAATCAGTACTTACTAACAGATTTCGGTTAAAAACTTAACTGAAGCATTCTAGTGATATTACCTTATTGCCCCTTAGTTAGTTTGACCAAACACCTCCTTCCTCCTTCTATTTTCTCCCTCGACGCATCTCATTGTTTCTTTTCACCTCCATTTTCCTCATTTCTTTCTCATCATCACCTCACTTCTTCCTCTTCCCATATACTCAACCCCTCCCAAAAAYRTCCAAACATAGGATTAGAGTTTGGGTAGGGGATTACGGATTAGCTTACCGAGCTAGAAGTTGTAGTTGCTTGCATTTATTGACATTATAATGTTGATATAGTGATATACATGAATTGCAACGTATGCTATTGAAAAAAAACTATGTGCTCTACATATCCATTAAGCATTTGAGTTGCTCTTTCGCAACAATGTTAACCATATATCATATGGTGTTAGTTAAAGTTATACTCTTATTTTCCTACAAACAATAATATCTTACTCCATACTTTAAAAAAAATAGATAACTATTTAATCATTCACATTTTCATTCTATTTTTGCATAAWTTTTTTTAAATTAAGTCATTGTTTCACCCCTAGACTAGTTAGAGCAAAAAATTTGATTAGTAGTGCTCTAAAGAAGGCGGTCTTACAATTAATCTTTGCAATATTCTAAAATACAATCAAGTTGTAAATTTTTAATTTCCTTTTAAACCTTGCATTCGAATCTGATATCACCATTAGTTAAATCAAGAACTTCAATCAAAATTCTGCATACATTAAAAATTCAAAACTAATGAATCATGAATCATGATACGAAAAACGCAAAGGCAAACAAACCAAATTTTACAATTCATCAATCGTAAAACACTCAATAATTGACAAAACACGCAAATAATTCTCTAGTAACGAAAATGATTGAGCAATGTGACAATGTGTACCTTCAAGTGTTCACCATTCAGTCATAAACATTGGATTATCAGCATTACTCCAACAAACAATTCCTTCAACCAKTCCGATCGCATTCCCCTAATAACAACAGCAATCTGCAATTAGAGYTTAGAAACAAAACCATATGGTTGCAAATGAAATTCTTTGAAACTAAAAACACGTTCGTTGATTAAATAYAAAAACAAAATTAGAAACAAATTCATACATTTTAGAAAAAGCAAAAATATCATAGATTGTAGAACTCTTTTACTAAAACCTTTATTGAATGCGTAAGAGAAAAAGGGAATCTTACTTGGCTTTAAATGAGATTGAAATGATGAAATGGAAGCTAATTAATTAGTGGAATTCTTATTTAGCTTTGCATATCCAAGATGAAGACCAAAGAAGAATGCAGCCACAGCCCACAAACATATGACGGCGGCTAGGGGTGTCAAAACGGGTTGTCATCTTGTCAATTTTCGTTTAATCCAAACAGGTTGGATTTATTTCGATTTAGGCTTCAGC
>SNQN01000993.1:69257-110792 GCA_008642245.1 Bassia scoparia
AGATATTTTGGTCAAACAGTTCATTTTGATTTCATCACATTAGCGGTCGGGACAAAAATGGTTCGGGGCGTTCGATTATACTCTTGCGAACGGTTTGTTCGGATTGCTCGAGTAATATATTAATATATTAGATATTTTCTTTACTTAATAGTTTGAAGGTTATGTATTACAACTTATTCTTGTGAAAATTAGAAGCATAAGGTGACTCTTTAACTAATATTTCCTCAGTTTCTAAAAAAAGCCTCACTTTTGTTTTTGAGACAAAATTTGGTAGAGTGATGAAGTTTGAAAGTGGGGGCCCAAAAAGAGAAAAATGATTAAAGTAGGTATATTGATAAATATTTAATAAAGTGGTGTAGAAAAAACAGTATTTTATTTGTGATCCACAGAGAGAAAAATTAGTATTTTAATGGTGTTCCCCACTCCAAAAAAAAAAAATGAAAGTGAGACATTTATTATGAAACATCTCAAAAAAAACGTGGGGCATTTTTTTAACAAACGGAGGAAGTAAGATGTTTAATATTGAAGTTATACAAGTTGTTGGGTGTTTTAGCAAGGTTAATGTTGTTTTAAAACTATATATTTATGATTATAGAAATTGGAATTGCAAGTGATTACAAATTAGATAATATGGTTCAAATAAGTTGGGTTGATTTCAATTCGGATTTAATTATGCAATTGGTTGATAACAATTCAGTTCAATTCAGTTTCAATTATGTAACGAATAGATAACAATTATGTTCAATTCAGGTTTGTTTATAGTATTAGCGATTTAGTTACAGGTCAAATTTAGTTCAAGTTAATTCCGGTTAATATTTTTCAGGTTAAAAACATTCAGGTCACTTTCAATTCAATTCAGTTCATTTTAGGTAATAGGTTACTTTCATTTCAGGTTATTTCAGTTCAAGTTGAAAACAATTCAAGTTAACTCATCGGGTTGCAACCCAAACTAACACCTCTAGATGGTTGTATAACATGAATGGCATAAGAATGGTTTATAACATATTGCAAAAATATTGCGTGCAACATTATTGAAAAAATGTATTTGTGATGTATAAGGATTCCACATTTAAACTTGGAGGAGAGCGAAATCGTGAGAAGTTGCGCGATTTGATTTGAATCAAGTACGTTTAATCTTTCCTTCTTTCAAATCAAATTCAAAACCTAATTCTCTAATTTCCCTCTATCTCTAATTCGCAATACCAAATCTAGGTGCATGGTTGATTTTTATTTGAATGAAAAGCCTACTTTCAATTTGAATGAAGTTTTGGATGATAATGTCATTGAAGAACAGATGATTTGTTGATGTTAGAGGTAATTTCTTATTTTGTGATATATGTTGATTATAACAAAGTATAGCAATTATGTTGATAATAAATAAAATCAGAATTGCTATTTCAATCAGAATAACGTATAATTGATTACTGTTTTGCTTATAATTTAGAAATATACTTGTCGATGATTTATTTAAGAATCGAATTTAATAAGAATGTATGAAAGTAAATATTGTTTTGCTTATAATTAAGAATGCATAATTACGAATAGCGTATAATTAAGTTATATTTTCGTTGATAATTAAATATATAGATGGTTGGATTACTGTTTTGCAGTTTTAATTATTACAACATGAGCAATTTTGGATGTTGATGAATTTTTTTTTGTTATGCGCAAATATCATTGATTAGTATGAATACTTGTGACATTTCTCTATTACGAATTTTGCTTTCTTATTGATATTCAATCACATGCATAATTATGTATGTAGATTTGTTAGGTGACAATTAACATGATAATCAAGTTCGACAAGAAGAAAATGATTAACAATGCTATGAAGAAGATGAACCAGAAGCGACTCTCTCTTTCTTCATCTCTCTTCTCTCTCTCTTTCTCTCTTTCTCTCTCTCTCTCCTCCTCTCTCTCTCTATCTCTCTCCGTTTTTCTCTCTTTCCTCCACCTTTTGGTTGGGGCCATGGCAGTGGAAACAGGGCGAATCGGCGGCCTCTGAAGGGGAAGCAAGCAAGTCGAGAAGCTAAGAAGAAGAAAGGTCAGTTGCGTCTCTCTAAGAAAGATAAAGACCCAGTTTATCGCTTCGACCCAGATGCGACTGCTGCGCTTGAGGACTTCATTGATGCTGAAATCTTTCTCCCCGAGCTTCAATGTGTCGACCTGCAGCAGAAATCGGAGGTGCGACAAACTTTCGGAGTGGTTGGGAGCGATTTCTGGTCGGCGAACTCGAAATCGTAATTGATCTCCTCCTATTTTGCAATTACCTTGTACTTCTAATGTGAATGTGATTGGGGGTTTCGTGGAATTTGTCGTGCTTCAATCGAATGTCGTTATCTTCTGAACCTACTGTGATTCCTACTATAATTTCTCTAATGCGAACCTAACTCTGACATTGGACAAATTAAAATGGATGATATTCAAGCTGAAATTGATTTTTGGGAATCTGCTATTGTGTGTTTTGCCTTTGGAGCTAATCCGTCAATTGGAG
Organism: Bassia scoparia; assembly: GCA_008642245.1. NCBI lineage: Eukaryota > Viridiplantae > Streptophyta > Magnoliopsida > Caryophyllales > Amaranthaceae > Bassia > Bassia scoparia. The sequence goes on from SNQN01000993.1 coordinate 71,752, forward strand.
TTATGGAGGGCATTTGTAGATGAATTCTGGAAAGACTTGGAGATTTATAAGGTGTCGTATTTCTTGTGGATTGTTCATGGTGCGATTTACTTCCATGGAATCCAGAGATAAGGTATTGACAACAAGCCTGTGATTCTTCGACCATGGACAGCTGATATGGAACTGCACAAGGAGGAGGTCTGATGAGTGCCAATTTGGGTTCAATCATGGAACTTGATTTGAAATACTAGGGTGATTTGCTTGTCAAAAATTGTGGCACCTTTGGCAAAATTTATTCAAGTGGACCAGCAACTAGGTGTAGAGACAAATTACAGTATGTGCGTGCCTTAGTGGAGGTCACAGTGGATAGAGAGTCCTGACACTTTGCAATTTCGTAATGAGAAAGGGCTTATACTGGATGTTGCCTTGAAATATGAGTGGAGGCGTTAAAATGCACTAAGTGTGGATGAATTGGGCATGCAATGGCTAAGTGTAAGGTGAAGGTGACACAACAAAGTGGGCTCCTAACCTAAGGAGCCTGTTGCATTTGAGGTGACTAATGGCCGTCCTATTGCTGCTACTGTAGGTGCTCCGGGTGAAGTTTTGCCCCCTATGCAGTGGATGTTACGGTGGTTTCGTGTTCGTGAGGCTCTTGGGCAGCCTGATGGCGCATGGTTTTAGTGTGCCTGCTAGAAAATCTGTTCGTGTCTTTCAAGCTCCGCCTCCTATGCAAATTCATAATATTTTCGTGTTCTAATGGAGGTGGCTACTGAGGAATTGGGTGGTGATATTGATGTGAGGACTGAGGTGCCTAAACCTGTGCATGTGAATGAGGAGGGGAGCTCCTCTAGTCACATGGATAGGATTCTTGCTTGGAATGTTCGAGGGGTAACTTGGCTAGTAAGCATTTGAAGGTGAAGCAATTATTTCTTCCATCAATGTGGCTTAGTTGGACTCCTTGAGACTCGAGTGAAGCCTTCAAATTATGGATAAGCTTTACTTGGGTATTTTTGATGGCTGTGGTGTTTCTCTTCTAATTCATCTTATCATTCGGTGGTCGAATTTGTTAGCCTGGAAGCCTTCTTCCTTTCAGATTAATATATTCTTGTTACTAGTCAGTTGATGCATTGTGAGTGTGTCCTGTTAATTCTTTGGATCGTTTTTTCTGTACTTTTGTATATGCTTCAACAAGGATTGTGAGAGAAGGCAATTGTGGCAGGATATAGTTGATCTCCATAGAGTTACTAAGGGTCTTGGTTCTTATGGGTGATTTTAATTGCATGCTCAATCCGGATGAAAGAATTGGTGCTTCTCTCACCTCTGCTGCTATGATGGACTTCAGGACTTGTGTTCATTGATTGTGAACTTCAGGATTTGAGTTTATGGTAATTTTTCACTGGAATAATAAGCAGGAGGGTTCTAAAAGGTGTTTTCGAAGCTTGATAGAACCTTAGTGAATGACAAATAACTTGATGTTTTCAATGACTCGAGGCTTGGTTTCATAATGAGCTGGATTTTGATCACTGCCCTAATGTATTATATGTTCTGCCTTGTAGTGTGGGTGGAAGAAACCTTTTTTGATATTTGAATGTGGAAATATAATTCTCAGTTTCTTCCTACTATTGAGGCTGTCTGGTCTCTTCTTTCGTGGGATCTAAATGTTTTGTATAGTTCAGAAGTAGAAGAAGGTCAAACAAAGCATTATCCTGCTGAATAAGAGTCTTTTGGAATATTGAGGCTCGATGGTCACAAGCCTAGTCTGCTTGGATACAAGCTCAATTGCTCTTCATGCTTCTTCGGGATGATATGGGTTTGAGGAAAGCGGAAATAGAGGGCTCGTTCACACTATGATGCGACTCACCAGGCATATGTATCTTTCTTGCAACAAAAACAAAAAGATGGCTTGGATCAAGGATGGCGATCAGAATACCAAAGTGTTCACTTGGTATTAAGAAGAGGGCTACGCAGATAAATTTACTCCTTCAGGACAAGCATGGTAATGGGTGAAGGATGTTGCAAAGGTGCCTGATACTTTTCTAGAGTTTAATCATTTGTTGGGCTCGTGTTCAAGATAGGAAGGAGTTGAATACTTGCCATCATGATACTGGTCTGAGACTTTCGAAGGAGATTTGTAGGACGTGGGCGCGCCCTGTTATAGCGGGCGCGCGGCTTGGTTCTACATCGAGGTGCTTTGCGTGGGCTTGAGCCACGGAACCCGCACGTGAGTGCGTTGGGAGTAGTGTTGTCGAGTAAGGGAGTCGCCACCGTTGCCTATAAAGGTTATTCACGGACGCCCGAAACGTTGTGTCCAAATTAATGCCCACGTCATGATCCAGTAAACCAGTTCGTGGGTTCGGGGACATGGTACGAATCAGATCTGTAACCCAATTCGCCCGCATGGTAGCTGGCCTTCTACTCGGTCTCATGCAATTCCATTCATCACGGTTATTGAAATGCACATAACTTACATTTTTAGCACCTTAGAAGCGTACTAATCCTAAAGATTACTTAGAAAGTGTGTTTCTATTATGCACAAGAGACTGCCTACCTAGAAATTGTGACCACTTTGCATATATCAAGTTAAACGGTGCCAAACCGTGTCCATAGTTAAATCTGATTTTTAAAGTGATTCACATAATTTCGGTCTTTTTTAGCAAAATATATACAATGATGTACAACCATGGACAATGCGAAGAGTATAATGCAATTCAAATCTATATACAACCAATCTTAACCTGAATCTGCAACAAAACAAATGTTAGTTGGTAATAAAAGAATATCGGGAAGCCGAAATGATCTTCCGCCTGGATCTCTATACAAGGACAAGAATCGTTGAGTATTTGACAATGTGATATAAATAATTGAGAAATTGAAATAAATAAAGAAACGTAAAACAATGAAAAACAATAAAAATCTTCCTACTATTCATGGATACATTGACAATGTGAGTTTCTACATTTTTGTTAATTAGATTGAAATCGTATATAGTTATTGAATTAGATTTGATGGAAATGAAAAAGAGAGTGGTTTAGTGGGCGAGTAATCTCAGAAATAAAACCTTGTTATCGCTTGTTGAGATCGAAACAGAAGTCGATGCTAGAACTCAAGAGACGAATGTATTTAGAGTGTGTGAGAATGTGAGAGAAAGAGAAACGGCAAGTTAGGGGACGGAGAGAATGAATAAGACGTTGTGTCCGGGAATGAGCAATGCAGGCACGGGAGTATTTATAGGCACGAGGGGAAAAATGAGGACACACTGCGTATATCAGCGGAGAGCTGCGAATTAATAACGCAGATCTGTGTATATATTCTGCGCGCATATTTTTTGATTTCTCCGATTCCAATTTCTTCATAATACGTGATTTGGCTTCGATTGGACGTACTAGGACACCCTTGCTCTCCAAGCAAGTGAAGTTCAGAGTGTTTTAGAAAGGTTCACGATTTTCGGCGGATATTTTTTGTGATTTTGGTATTTTTTTGTATTTTCTACGAAAATATAAAAATCATATAAAATAAGAAAAAATCAGATAGATATAATCTAAAAATACTTGAGCTCAGAAAATGAAGAGGTGTGATGAAAAGTAGAAATCAAGAGAATCACCAGTATACAATATTTTTTAAAAATCTAAAAATGAAAGAAAAGAAAACCTAAAAATAGAAAATACATTAAAATAAATAAAAGGAAAATGTTTTTGCCTCTATGTTGTCTTTGTCAATAGTTGCCGAGTGTGACCTCACGTATTCAACTTTTATGAGGTTCCAAGGCATCTTTTCAAGTCGAAACAGTCGCTGAGAGCGGTGCGGTATTTCATCATGATTACTCTTTTGGGGGACCACTGTTCAGTGTTACAGAGATGCAGGCTATTTTGCTGCTCCGTTACTATTTTTAGAGGTGAAAGGGCTATGTGGAGCATTGATGTAATAAGGCCTCTGGGCCTGATGGTTTTAGCAGTTGGTTTATAAGGACTTGGGGAGTTGTGCCACTCTGAGGTTAGTTCTGCTTTCTTGGACTTCTTGGGCAGTAACAAGATGGCTTCGGGAATTAATAACAACAACTATTACTCTTGTTCCTAAGGCATTAAGAGTCGCGTGCTTCGTTTATGGAGCCTATTTTTTCGCCCTATTCGGCGTGTAATACCCATTTTCAAATGCATCTGTCTACATTTTACCTGTGGTCTAAAGCTTTGTCGCGCCCTACACTGATTGGCTGAAACCAGAGTGGCTTTGTTCATTCCCCAGATATTATGAAACATGAAATATCCATGGTGTATGGTGCAGGACTTGGTGAATGGGAATATGGTCAGGAACAAGTGCTTCTCCTGAGAATGTACTAATCAAGTGTGGACCTTCGGAAAGCTTATGATACGGTATTGGAAGTGGATTATATTTGCAGAGAGATCACTGACTTTTACACTTTCTCCTCATTTCTTGAGTGATCATGTCTATTGTTCTACCAGCAAGTTCTCCTATTTCTAAATGGGGTGTCGTTTGCATGGTTTCTTTGGTTGCGAAACTGGTTTGCGCAGGTGGGATCCCTTTTGTCCCCTTTGCTCTTTGTGTTGTAGCATGGAATACATGTCTCGGATACTAGGACTTATTGCTAAAAGGTAGGAGGGATCCTTTGTCCCCTTTGCTCTTTGTGTTGTGCATGGAATACATGTCTCGGATACTAGGGGTTATTGCTAAAAGGAGAGAATTTAGTTTTCATCCTAGATGTCGAGCAATGGGGCTCACTCATCTTTGTTTTGCGGACGATGTTATCCTTTGTAGTAAAGGTTCTCCTTCCTCTATCAAGATGTTGATTAAGGCTTTCAAGGTGTTCTCCCACACCTCTGGTCTGCATGTTAGTCCTCAGAAGACTGAATTATTCTGTGTTGGGATGAAACAAGTTGATGTGGATCTTCTTTTGTAGTATTCTGGGTTTAATAGAGGCTCTTTTCCTTTTCGCTATTTAATTAGGGGTGCCAATTTGTGCTAAAAGGATTTCAAAGGTTGAATGCGATCATTTGGTTGATAGAATTTGTGCTCAAATTAGAGTTTGGAGCTCTCGACATCTTTCTTATGCTGCTCGGCTTGTCCTCATTAATTCTGTTCTGCTTAGCACTACTGCATATTGGGCTCAGATCATGATTCATCCCAAGGCTGTGCTAGATCAAGTGAATGCCTTGTGTCGGGATTTTCTTTGGTATGGTAAGGTGTGTTGAAAATCTGGGCTAATTGCTTGGCATCACTTATGTCAAAAGAAGAAATTATAAATTTGGAGGTTTGGGTATAAAAAAACCTTAAAGTGTGGAACATTGCACTTGTTGGGAAACATGACCATGCTATCTCTTCTCATTAGGAGAATTTGTGGGTGAAATGGGTGAATAGTGTCTACTTAAAGGGGCAGGATTGGCAGTCGTATACTCCTAGTTCTTCCTGTAGTTGGTACTGGAGGAAACTTTGTTCTGTCAAGGAGAGGATTTATAGTGTTTTGGGACCTGCCTTTCTTGGGCAYGGTTCTTATACWYTGAGTGAGGTGTATGAACACCTACAAGTTGTTGGTTTAGCTGATTGCAGGTGGGATAAGGTTGTATGGTGTAAATTAGCTATCCCGAAACACCAGTTCATCACATGGTTGGTTATTCAATCACGACTGAAAACTCGTGATCGTATTCTGCGATTTTCTCCCTTGTCTGAGTGGACCAGTCTTTTGTGCGGCGATGCTGCTGAAGATCATTCGCACCTTTTCTTTTGTTTCTATTTTAGTCAAAGATGCAAAGAGCTTGTTGGCAATTGGCTTGGTATTCCTCTGGAGTTTTAGAGTTTGCACCAAGCTGTCAGATTTGTTGATGAGTGCCAAATTTTGGGTTCAATCATGGAACCTTGATTTGAAATACTAGGGTGAGTTTGCTTTGTCAAAAATTGTGGCACCTTTGGGCAAATTTATTCAAGTGGACCAGCAACTAGGTGTAGAGACAAATTACAGTATGTGCGTGCCTTAGTGGAGGTCACAGTGGATAGAGAGTTTCCTGACATCTTGCAATTCGTAATGAGAAAGGGCTTATACTGGATGTTGCCTTGAAATATGAGTGGAGGCCGTTAAAATGCACTAAGTGTGGATGAATTGGGCATGCAATGGCTAAGTGTAAGGTGAAGGTGACACAAAATTGGGCTCCTAACCTAAGGAGCCTGTTGCATTTGAGGTGACTAATGGGCCCGTGCCTATTGCTGCTACGTAGGTGCTCCGGGTGAAGTTGTTGCCCCCTATGCAGTGGATGTTACGGTGGGTTCCGTGTTCGTGAGGCTCTTGGGCAGCCTGATGGGCATGGTTTTAGTGTGCCTGCTAGAAAATCTGTTCGTGTCTTTCAAGCTCCGCCCCTATGCAAATTCATAATAATTTTCGTGTTCTAATGGAGTGGCTACTGAGGAATTGGTGGTGATATTGATGTGAGGACTGAGGTGCCTAAACCTGGCATGTGAATGAGGAGGGGAGCTCCTCTAGTTCACATGGATAGGATTCTTGCTTGGAAATGTTCGAGGGGTCAACTTGGCTAGTAAGCATTTGAAGGTGAAGCAATTTATTTCTTTCCCATCAATGTGGCCTTAGTTGGACTCCTTGAGACTCGAGTGAAGCCTTTCAAATTTGGATAAGCTTTACTTGGGTATTTTTGATGGCTGGTGTTTCTCTTCTAATTCATCTTATCATTCGGGTGGTCGAATTGTGTTAGCCTGGAAGCCTTCTTCCTTTCAGATAATATTATTCTTGTTACTAGTCAGTTGATGCATTGTGATGTGTGTTCCTGTTAATTCTTGGATCGTTTTTCTGTTACTTTTGTATATGCTTCACAAAGGATTGTGAGAGAAGGCAATTGTGGCAGGATATAGTTGACTCCATAGAGTTACTAAGGTCCTTGGGTTCTTATGGAGTGATTTTAATGCATCTAAAATCCGGATGAAAGAATTGGTGCTTCTCTCACCTCTGCTGCTGATGGACTTCAGGACTTGTGTTCATGATTGTGAACTTCAGGATTGAAGTTAATGTAATTTTTTCACCTGGAATAATAGCAGAGTAGGGTTCTAAGAAGAGTGTTTTCGAAGGCTGATAGAACCTTAGTGAATGAACAAATAACTTGATGTTTTCAATGACTCGAGCTTGGTTTCATAATGAGTGGATTTTGACACTGCCCTAATGTATTATATGTTCTCCTTTGTAGTGTGGGTGGAAGAAACCTGTTTGATATTTTAGAATGTGGAAATATAAATTTCTCAGTTTCTTCCTATATTGAGGCTGTCTGGGTCCTCTTCTTTCGTGATGGGATCTAAAATGTTTTGTATAGTTCAGAGAGTAGAAGAAGGTCAAACAAGCACTTATCCTGCCTGAATAAGAAGTCTTTTGGAAAATGATGAGGCTCGATGGTCACAAGGCCTAGTCTGCTTTGGATACAAGCTCATCTTCTCTTCATGCTTCTTCGGGTGATATATGGGTTTGAGGGAAAGCGGAAATAGAGGGCTCGTTTCACACTATGATGCACTCACCAGGCATATGTATCTTTCTTGCAACAAAAAAAAGTATGGCTTTCGATGCAAGGCATGGCCGATCAGAATACCAAAGTGTTTCACTTGGCTATAAGAAGGAGGTCTACGCAGAATAAAATTTACTCCATTCAGGACAAGCATGGTAATGGGCGTGAATGGATGTTGCAAAGGTGGCCTTGATACTTTTCTAGAGTTATAATCATTTTTGGGCTCGTGTATGCAATTGATAGGAAGGAGTGAAGACTGCCATTCATGAGTACTGGTCTGAGACTTTCGAAAGGAGATTTAGGACGTGGGCGCGCCCTGCGATATAAAGCGTCGCGCGCGGCTTGGTTCTACATCGAGGTGCTTTGCGTGGGCTTGAGCACGGAACCCGCACGTGGTGCGTTGGTAGTGTTGTCGAGTAAGGGGAGTCGCCACCGTTGCCTATATAGGTTATTCACGACGCCCGAAAACGTTGGTGCCAAATTTAATGCCCCACGTGTCTGATCCAGTACCAGTTCGTGGGTTCGGGGACATGGTCGAATCAGATCTGTAACCAATCGCCCGCATGTAGCGGCCTCTACTCGGTTTCTCATTGCAATTACCATTCATCACGGTTATTAATGCACATAACTTACATTTTTAGCAGCCTTAGAAGCGTACTATCCTAAAGATTACTACGAAAAGTGTGTTTCTATTATGCCACAGAGACTGCCTACTAGAAATGTGACCACTTTCAATTAATCAAGTTAAACTGTGCCCAAAACCGTTTTGCCGATAGTTAATTCTGATTTTAAAGTGTTCACATAATTTCCGGTCTATTTTAGCAAATATATACAATGATGTACAACCATGGACAATGCGAAGAGTATAAATGCAATTCAAATCATATATACAACACAATCTTACCCTGAATCTGCAACAAAACAAAATGTTAGTTCGTAATAAAAAATACGGAACCAAAATTGGATCTTCGCCTGGATCTCTATACAAGGACAAGAAATCGTTGTATATTGGACAATTGATTAATAATTAATTGAGAATTAAATAGAATAAAGAACGAAAACAATGAAAAACATAAAAACTCTAGCATATTTACATGGAATATCTGAAATAGTGAGTTCTACATTTTTGTTAATTAGATTGAAATCGGTTATATAGTTATTGAATTAGATGTTGAGGAAATGAAAAAGAGAAGGTTGTTTAGGGGAGAATCTCAGAAATATAAACCTTGTTATCGTTGTTTGATCGAAACAGAAGTCGATGCTTAGAACTCATAAGAACGAATGTATTTAGAGTGTGGTGAGAAGTGTGAGAGAAAGAGAATACGGCAAGTTAGGGGACGAGAGAATTGAATAGAGCGTTGTGTCCGGAATGAGCAATGCAGGCACGGAAGTATTTATAGGCACGAGTTGGGAAAAATGAGGGAAACCTGCGTATAGTACCGCGGAGAAGCTTGCATATAACGCAGACTCTGTGTATATATTCTCGGCATATTTTTTGATTTCCTGCCGATTCCATTTCCATAATACGTGATTTGCCGTTCGATTGACACGTACCTAGGGACACCCTTGCTTCTCCAAGCAAGGAGTTCTAAGAGTGTTCTTAGAAAGGTCACACGTATTTTCGGCGATTTTTTTGTGTATTTTGGTAATTTTTTTGTATTTTCTACGTATAAAAACTTTATAAAAATCATATGGAAAATAAGGAAAAAATCAGAAATAAAATCTAAAAATACTGTGAGGCTCAGAAAAATGGAAGAGTGTGATGAAAAGTGAAATCAAGAAATCACAGTATAAAATTATTTTTTAAAAAATCCTAAAAATGAAAGAAAAAAAAGCCTAAAAATAGAAAATACATTAAAAGTAAATAAAAAAAATGGTTTTGCGCCTCTTATTTGTCTTTGCGCTCAATAGTTCCGAGTGTGAACACTCACGTATTCCAACGTTTTTGAGGTTAAAGCATCTTTTCTAAGTCGAAACAGTCGCGAGAGCGGGTGTCGTATTTCATCACTTGAGTACTCTTTTGGGAGACCAACTTTCAGTGGTTACAGAGATTGCAGCTAGTTTGCTGGCTCCGTTACTATTTTAGAGGTGAAAGTGGCTATGTGGAGCATTGATTAATAAGGCCTCGGGCCTGATGGTTTTAGGCAGTTGGTTTTATAAGGACTTTGGGGAGTTGTGCCACTCTGAGGGTTAGTTCTGCTTTCTTGGACTTCTTGGGCATAACAAGATGGCTTCGGGAATTAATAACAACAACTATTACTCTTGTTTCCTAAGGCTTAAATGTCGCGTGCTTCGTTATGACTGATTTTCGCCCTATTCGGCTGTAAATACCCATTTTCAAATGCATCTGTCTACATTTTTACCTTGGCTTTTAAGCTTGTCCGTCCCTCACTGATTGCTGAAACCAGAGTTGCTTTTGTTCATTCCCCAGATATTGATGAACGATATATCATGTGTATGTCAGGACTTGGTGAATGGGAATATGGTCAGTAACAATGCTTCTCCTAGAATGTACTAATCAAGTGTGGAACCTTCGGAGGCTTATGATCGGATTGGAAGTGGATTTTTTGCGAGAGATCCTGACTTGTTTACACTTTCCTCCTCATTTTCTTGAGTGATCATGTCTTGTGTTTCACCCCAAAGTTCTCTTTTCGTAAATGGGGTCGTTTGCATGTTTCTTTGGTTGCGAAACGTGGTTTGCGGCAGTAGATGGTTGTATAACATGAATGGCATAAGAATGGTTTATAACATATGTGCAAAAAATATTGCGTGCAACATTATTGAAAAAATGTATTTGTGATGTATAAGGATTCCCACATTTAAACTTGGAGGAGAGCGAAATCGTGAGAAGTTGCGCGATTTTGATTTGAATCAAGTACGTTTAATCTTTCCTTCTTTCAAATCAAATTCAAAACCTAATTCTCTAATTTCRCTCTATCTCTAATTCGCAATACCAAATCTAGGTGCATGGTTGATTTTTATRTGAATGAAAAGCCTACTTTCAATTTGAATGAAGTTTTGGATGATAATGTCATTGAAGAACAGATGATTTGTTGGATGTTAGAGGTAATTTCTTATTTTGATGATATATGTTGATTATAACAAAGTATAGCAAATTATGTTGATAATAAATAAAATCAGAATTGCTATTTCAATCAGAATAACGTATAATTGATTACTGTTTTGCTTATAATTTAGAAATATACTTGTCGATGATTTATTTAAGAATCGAATTTAATTAAGAATGTATGAAAGTAAATATTGTTTTGCTTATAATTAAGAATGCATAATTACGAATAGCGTATAATTAAGTATATATTTCGTTGATAATTAAATATATAGATGGTTGGATTACTGTTTTGCAGTTTTAATTATACAACATGAGCAATTTTGGATGTTGATGAATTTTTTTTTTGTTATGCGCAAATATCATTGATTAGTATGAATACTTGTGACATTTCTCTATTACAATTTTGCTTTCTTATTGATATTCAATCACATGCATGAATTATGTATGTAGATTTGTTAGGTGACAATTAACATGATAATCAAGTTCGACAAGAAGAAAATGATTAACAATGCTATGAAGAAGATGAACCAGAAGCGACTCTCTCTCTCTCTCTCTCTCTCTCTCTCTTTCTCTCTCTCTCTCTCTCTCTCTCTCTCTCTCTCTCTTCTCGTTTTTCTCTCTTTCCTCCAACCTTTTGGTTGGGGCCATGGCAGTGGAAACGAGGGCAAAATCGGCGGCCTCTGAAGGGGAAGCAAGCAAGTCGAGCAAGCTAAGAAGAAGAAAGGTCAGTTGCGTCTCTCTAAGAAAGATAAAGACCCAGTTTATCGCTTCGACCCAGATGCGACTGCTGCGCTTGAGGACTTCATTGATGCTGAAATCCTTTCTCCCCGAGCTTCAATGGTGCACCTGCAGCAGAAATCGGAGGTGCGACACAACTTTTCGGAGTGGTTGGGAGCGATTTCTGGTGCGGCGAACTCGAAATCGGTAATTGATCCTCCTCCTATTTTGCAATTACCTTGTACTTCTAATGTGAATGTGATTGGGGGTTTCGTGGAATTTGTCGTGCTTCAATCGAATGTCGTTATCTCTGAACCTACTGTGATTCCTACTATAATTTCTCCTAATGCGAACCCTAACTCTGACATTGGACAAATTAAAATGGATGATATTCAAGCTGAAATTGATTTTTGGGAATCTGCTATTGTGTGTTTTGRCTTTGGAGCTAATCCGTCAATTGGAGTTATGGAGGGCATTTGTAGATGAATCTGGAAAGACTTGGYGATTTATAAGGTGTCGTTAATTTCTTGTGGATTGTTCATGGTGCGATTTACTTCCATGGAATCCAGAGATAAGGTATTGACAACAAGCCTGTGATTCTTCGACCATGGACAGCTGATATGGAACTGCTACAAGGTGAGGAGGTCTGATGAGTGCCAAATTTGGGTTCAATCATGGAACCTTGATTTGAATACTAGGGTGAGTTTGCTTTGTCAAAAATTGTGGCACCTTTGGGCAAATTTATTCAAGTGGACCAAGCAACTAGGTGTAGAGACAAATTACAGTATGTGCGTGCCTTAGTGGAGGTCACAGTGGATAGAGAGTTTCCTGACACTTTGCAATTTCGTAATGAGAAAGGGCTATACTGGATGTTGCCTTGAAATATGAGTGGAGGCCGTTAAAATGCACTAAGTGTGGATGAATTGGGCATGCAATGGCTAAGTGTAAGTGAAGGTGACACAAAAGTGGGCTCCTAACCTAAGGAGCCTGTTGCATTTGAGGTGACTAATGGCCCGTGCTATTGCTGCTACTGTAGGTGCTCCGGGTGAAGTTGTTGCCCCCTATGCAGTGGATGTTACGTGTGGTTCTCGTGTTCGTGAGGCTCTTGGGCAGCCTGATGGCATGGTTTTAGTGTGCCTGCTAGAAAATTTGTTCGTGTCTTTCAAGCTCCGCCTCCTATGCAAATTCATAATATATTTTCGTGTTCTAATGGAGTGGCTACTGAGGAATTGGGTGGTGATATTGATGTGAGGACTGAGGTGCCTAAACCTGTGCATGTGAATGAGGAGGGGAGCTCCTCTAGTTCACATGGATAGGATTCTTGCTTGGAATGTTCGAGGGTCAACTTGGCTAGTAAGCATTTGAAGGTGAAGCATATTATTTCTTCCCATCAATGTGGCTTAGTTGGACTCCTTGAGACTCGAGTGAAGCCTTCAAAATTTGGATAAGCTTTACTGGGTATTTTTGATGGCTTGGTGTTTCTCTTCTAATTCATCTTATCATTCGGGTGGTCGAATTGTGTTAGCCTGGAAGCCTTCTTCCTTTCAGATTAATATTATTCTTGTTACTAGTCAGTTGATGCATTGTGATGTGTGTCCTGTTAATTCTTTGGATCTTTTTTCTGTATTTTGGTAATGCTTTCAACAAAGGTATTGTAGAGAGGCATAATGATGGCAGGATATAGTTGATCTCCATAGAGTTACTAGGTCCTTGGGTTCTTATGGGTATTTTAATATAGCAATGCTCAATTCCGGATGAAAGAATTGGTGCTTCTCTCACCTCTGCTGCTATGATGACTTCAGACTTGTGTTCATGATTGTGAACTTCAGATTTGAAGTTTAATGGTAATTTTTTCACCTGGAATAATAAGCCAGGAGGGTTCTTAAAAGAGTGTTTTCGAAGGCTTGATAGAACCTTATGAATGACAAATAACTTGATGTTTTCAATGACTCCAGGCTTGGTTTCATAATGAGCTGGATTTTGATCACTGCCCCTAATGTATTATAATGTTCTCCTTGTAGTGTGGGTGGGAAGAACCTTTTTGATATTTTAGAATGTGGAATATTTAATCTCAGTTTCTTCCTACTATGAGGCTGTCTGGTCCTCTTCTTTCGTGGATCTAAAATGTTTTGTATAGTTCAGAAGTAGCAAGAAGGTCAAACAAGCACTTATCCTGCCTGAATAAGAGTCTTTTGGAAATATTGAGGCTCGATGGTCACAAGGCCTAGTCTGCTTTGGATACAGCTCAATCTGCTCTTCATGCTTCTTCGGAGTGATATTGGGTTTTGAGGAAAGCGAAATAGAGGCTCGTTCACCTATGATGCGACTCACCAGGCATATGTATCTTTCTTGCAACAAAAAAACAAAGATGGCTTGGATCAAGGATGGCGATCAGAATACCAAAGTTTCACTTGGCTATTAAGAAGAGGGCTACGCAGAAAAAATTTACTCCATTCAGGACAAGCATGGTATGGGTGATAGGATGTTGCAAAGGTGGCCTGATACTTTTCTAGAGTTGTATAATTCAATTTGGGCTTTTATATGCAAGATAGAAGGAGTGATACTTGCCATCATGAAGACTGGTCTGAGACTTTCGAAAGATATTGAGGACGTGGGCCGCGCTCCTCGCGTATAGCGGTGCGCGCGGCTTGGCTTCTACATCGAGGTGCTTTGCGTGGGCTTGAGCACGGAACCCGCACGTGAGTGCGTTGGGTAGTGTTGTCGAGATAAGGGGGAGTCGCCACCGTGCCTATAATAGGTTATTCACCAGACGCCCGAAATCGTTGTGCCAAATTAATGGCCCCACGTTCTGATCCAGTAACCAGTTCGTGGGTTCGGGGACATGGTACGAATCAGATCTGTAACCCAATTCGCCCGCATGTAGCGGCCTCTACTCGGTCTCATTGCAATTTCCATTCATCACGGTTATTGAATGCACATAACTTACATTTTTAAGCACCTTAGAACGTACTAATCCTAAAGATTACTTACGAAAGTGTGTTTCTATTATGCACAAGAGACTGCCTAAACTAGAAATTTGTGACCACTTTGCATTATCAAGTTAAACGGTGCCTAAACGGTTGTCCATAGTTAATCTGATTTTAAAGTGATTCACATAATTTCCAGGTCTTTATTAGCAAAATATATACAAATGATGTACAACCATGACAATGCGAAGTATATGCAATTCAAATCATAATACAAACCAATCTTACCTGAATCTTAAACAAATTAAATGCACAAAACAAATGTTAGTTCGTAAATAAAAAACGCACGAAATGAAATCTTCGCCTTGGATCTCTATACAAGGACAAGAAATCGTTAGTATTGACAAGTGATAATTAATAATGAGAATAAATAAAAAAAGAACGAAACAATGAAAAACAATAAAAACTCCTACATATTACATGGAATAATTAAATGTGAGTTTCTACATTTTTTGTTAATTAGATTTGAAATCGTATAGTTATTAATTAGATTGAGGAAATGAAAAAAGAGTGTGTTTAGGGGCGAGTAATCTCAGAAATAAACCTTGTTATCGCTTGTTGAATCGAAACAGAATCGATGCTAGAACCTCAAGAACGAATGTATTTAGAGTGTGTGTGAGATATGTAGAGAAAGAAGAATACGCAAGTTAGGGACGGAGAGAATTGAATAGACGTGTGTCCGGAATGAGCAATGCAGGCACGTATTTATAGGCACGAGGGGAAAAATGAGGAAAAAAAACCCTGCGTATAATTTAACGCAGGAAAGTGACGCTTATACGCAGACTCTGTGTATATATTCTCCGCATATTTTTTGATTTCCTCCGATTCCATTTCCATAATACGTGATTTGCCTCCTTGATTGACGTACCTAGACACCCTTGCTCTCCAAGCAAGGAGTTCTAGAGTGTTCTTAGAAGGTTCACGTTTTTCGGGGTATTTTTTGTGTATTTTGTATTTTTTTGTATTTTCTACGTATAAAAACTTATAAAAATCATTAGAAAAATATAGAAAAATCAGAAAAATAATCTAAAAATACTGGTGAGCTCAGAAAATGTGAAGAGTGTGATGAAAAGTAGAAATCAAAGAAATCACCAGTATAAATTATTTTTAAAATCCTAAAAATAGAAAAGAAAACCTAAAAATAGAAAATAATTAAAATAATAAAAAGAAAAGTTTTTTGCCCCTTTATTTGTCTTTTCTCAATAGTTCCGAGTGTGACCTCACGTATTTCCAACTTTTATGAGTTCAAAGCATCTTTTCTAAGTCGAAACAGTCGCGAGACGCGTATGTTTCATCACTGATTACTCTTTTGGGGAGACACTTTCAGTGTCTACAGAGATTGCAGGCTATTTTGCGCTCCGTTTACTATTTTAGAGGTGAAAGTGGCTATGTGGAGCATTGATGGTAATAAGGCCCTTGGGCCTGATGGTTGTTAGCAGTTGGTTTTATAAGGACTATTGGGGAGTTGTGCCACTCTGAGGTTAGTTCTGCTATCTTGGACTTCTTGGTGGCATAACAAGATCTCGGGAGTTAAATAACACAACTATTACATCTTGTTCCTAAGGTAGAATGTCCTGCTTCTATGATGATTTTCGCCCTATTTCGTGCTGTAATACCAATTTTCAAATGCATCTCTACATTTTTATGTGGCTGTTTAAAGCTTGTCCTCCCTCACTTGATTGCTGAAAACCAGAGTGCTTTGTTCATTCCCGCTATATTATGCATAATATCATGGTTTGTCAGGACTTGGTGAGGAATATGGTCGTTAAACATGCTTCTCCTAGATGTCTAATCAAGTTGACCTTCGGAAAGCTTATGATACGGTGGAGTGGATTTTTTGCGAGAGATCCTGACTTGTTTACACTTTCCTCCTCATTTTCTTGAGTTGATCATGTCTTGTGTTTCTACCCCAAAGTTCTCTCTTTGTATTAATGGGTCTTTGCATGGTTTCTTTTGGTTCGAAACGTGGTTTGCGGCAGGGGGATCCTTTGTCCCCTTTGCTCTTTGTGTTGTGCATGGAATACATGTCTCGGATACTAGGGTTATTGCTAAAAGGAGAGGAATTTAGTTTTCATCCTAGATGTCGACAATGGGCTCACTCATCTTTGTTTTGCGACGATGTTATCCTTTGTAGTAAAGGTTCTCCTTCTCTATCAAGATGTTGATTAAGGCTTTCAAGGGTTCTCCCACACCTCTGTCTGCATGTTAGTCCTCAGAAGACTGATTATTCTGTGTTGGGATGAAACAAGTTGATGTGGATCTTCTTTTGTGTATTCTGGTTTAATAGAGGCTCTTTTCCTTTTCGCTATTTAATTAGGGGTGCCAATTGTGTCTAAAAGGATTTCAAAGGTTGAATGCGATCATTTGGTTGATAGAATTTGTGCTCAAATTAGAGTTTTGGAGCTCTCGACATCTTCTTATGCTGCTCGGCTTGTCCTCATTAATTCTGTCTGCTTAGCACTACTGCATATTGGGCTCAGATCATGATTCATCCCAAGGCTGTGCTAGATCAAGTGAATGCCTTGTGTCGGATTTCTTTGGTATGGTAAGTGTGTTGAAAATTCTGGCTAATTGCTTGGCATCACTTATGTCAAAGAAGAAATTATAAATTTGGAGGTTTGGGTATAAAAAAACCTTAAAGTGTGGAACCATTGCACTTGTTGGGAAACATGACCATGCTATCTCTTCTCATTAGGAGAATTTGTGGGTGAAATGGTGAATAGTGTCTACTTAAGGGGCAGGATTGGCAGTCGTTAACTCCTAGTTCTTCCTGTAGTTGGTACTGGAGGAAACTTTGTTCTGTTCAGGAGAGGATTTATAGTGTTTTGGGACCTGCCTTTCTTGGGCAGGTTCTTATACAATTGAGTGAGGTGTATGAACACCTACAAGTTTGTTGGTTTAGCTGATTGCAGGTGGATAAGGTTTATGGTGTAAATTAGCTATCTCCGAAACACCAGTTCATCACATGGTTGGTTATTCAATCACGACTGAGCAACTCGTGATCGTATTCTGACTTTTCTCCCTTGTCTGAGTGGACCAGTCTTTTGTCCGGCGATGCTGCTGAAGATCATTCGCACCTTTCTTTTGTTTCTATTTAGTCAAAGATGCAAAGAGCTTGTTGGCAATTGGCTTGGTATTCCTCTGGAGTTTTAGAGTTTGCACCAAAGCTGTCAGATTTGTTCGTCGAAGCGGATGTCAAGGTTCCATAGGTTTTCACTACTACAAAAATAGGCAAAATAAATCGGTTTAAGTCAAGTCACCGGTCTCTTACCTTAAGAGACCGAATATTGACATTAACTGGTCTCATAAATCCATCAAAGACCGATTTCAAAAAACACGTCTCTTAAATTAACATAAGAGACCGGTTTCAAAAAACATGTCTGTTAAATTAACATAAGAGACCGCATATTCGCATTAGCCGGTCTCATAAATCCATCTAAGAGACCGATTTCAAAAAACACGTCTCTTAAATTAAATAAGATCGCATATTTAAAGCCGGTCTCCAATCTTATATTTAATAAATTTTTATTTTTATTTACAGTTATATACAACTCTGTCTCCTATAAATATCCGTGTTTTTTCCTCACATCTCACTTAAAACTCACATCTCTCTCATCATTTCCATACCTTTCTATTCTCTCTATACTCTATCCTCTTCTTAACTAACACTCTCTCTCTCTCTCCTCACTTCCACCACATCCACCGACATCCATCGAACATCCACCGACTTCCACCATCACTCTACTCTTTCCTCTATCCTCTCTCGTTCATTCGTCGATTCAACCTCACCACGTGCTTTTCGTGCGTCGACTCAGTCCAACCACGGCATTGTTCGTCGTCATTAACTCATCCCATCCGGCGTTGTCTCGTCATCGTCGGCGGTTCTCTGAGGTTTGATTCGAATTGAGTTTTCGTGTTTTTTGGGGGTTTTTCAATTTTTTCTTCATTTTTTTTCCAAATTCAATTTTTTTCTTCATTTCTTTGCCATACAAAGTTTGGATTTGATTTTTCTTTGTTTTTGTTTAAACCAATTTTTTTGTTCGTCGGCTTTTCTTCACTGCACCACCCTTACTGCACTTCCTCGTCGAGCAGTTCATTGTCCTCCTCGTCGAAGTTTCGATTTATTTTCGATATATTTCGCTTTTCTTTCTATATTTGTGATTTTTCTTGCTTCAAATTCAATTTATTTTGAGTATTTGCGGTTCTTCAAGCCTCAGATCTGGCTTTTTATATGTAAAAAGAATTCTTCATTATTTTTTTCATTTTCTTGGATTTTTTTGGGGATTTCGTGTGTTTAATTCATGATAAACTTTGTATCTTTATTTCAATTCAAATTTCTGGGATCTATGTTTTGTATGGATTTCTGGACCTTAATTTCTGTTATGTTGCTGATCTATTTCGTTTTTCTGCACCATCGCAGGGGGTCGCAAGGGAGGGCGTCACCGCGGTGGTAGTGGCAGGGGGGTTCGTCGACGAGCATCATTACAGCAGGAGAGAGAGGCGAATTGTTGGGTAGTTGATAATTTTCTGCTCAAGGTTCTTAATTTGATTTCATTTATGTGGATTATGTGCCTTTATTTCAATTTTATCTAGTTAATTTATTTCATTTTATCTGGTTAATGTACCTTACCTGAATCGTTTTTTATTTCATTTTATTGAAATTATCTGGTTAATGTGCCTTTATTTCCATGTCATATTTGGTTTGAATATGAATGGCTGTTTTTTTGTCTGATTTTCTAGGTTAATTGCCTTATATTTTTGTGAAAATTGTTTGAGGAATTTATTTAAATTCATTTTTAATGTAATAAGCCTTGAATAATTTATTTTGATTGTTGTCAATTGTGAACAGGTGAAGATATGAGTCATGATTGGTGTACGAGAAGGATTTGTACGCTCAATATTGATCTGGATGCGTTGAAGATTTTTTTGACATAGTTTTTAGTGATTAGTTGTAAGTGTAAATTTTTGTTTTATAATTAGTGTATAAAAATAAGATATATAATGTTAATTTTGCAAATTTTCTTGGATTGTAAAACTAATTATTGCTAAAAAAATTAATAAGAATGAGTATTATTGAATTATTGTATTTATGTACTCCGTAATGTGAATATTGTATATTCCTCTCTAATGTATTTGTGGAATATTAGTCGATTTTTTATTTCATAAAAAAAACAGAAGAACACGGTTTTTAAAAACAGGTTTCTTTGTCCTACATATAAGAAACAGTTTTTGAAAAACTGGTTTCTTTGTCATACATATAACAAACCAATTTTTCAAAAACTGGTTGCTTAGGTGTATCAAAGAACCATTTTTAAATTTTAAATGGATCCTTAAATCAAGGCAAAGAAACCAGTTTTAATTATTATAACCTATCTCTTATATTAACCTAAACAAACCCAAAAAAAAATATGTTTTCTTAACCTAGAAACGTGCCAAATATAAACGTGTTGGAAAGTGCTCTCTAAGACCATTTTCAAACGGTCTTAGGCTTTTTGTAGTAGTAGTTTTGCTTGCTCGAGTATTTGGCCTTAGTTTACTATATTTGACATTCTCAGAATGTCGTCTTTTGGAGTCACAGGTCATGCGAAGTTGTGTTGTTACCTCGTATTAAAACATGATGTTAGCACTCGTCTCATTGTTAGTGATTCTAAATATGTTAAGGAAGTGCATGAAGATTGGTTGCGGATGTATGTGAGTTGTGTTAGCTCATTAAGGTTGTCGGGGTCCTCTTTGGATACCTATAGTTATTAAATTGATTTTTTGCTTTAATCCCCATTTTCCTTTCTTTATGACCAAAAAAAAAAAGAAGATGAACCAGAAGAGGAAGAGCAAGAAATCGGTGGACAAAATTATAGTGCAAGTATGTCGACAATAAATTTAACAATATACTACCTTTTTGCATTAWACACTAACTTTTACAATAAAAGTGTAACTTAAAATGAATTTTGTCTACATATTCATAACTTTAACTTTCATAGGAACATTTTCAATATATAACATTTTATTTGTCATTTATTGTGACTTAAAACTAGAAAACTGTAACTTTATAGAAAAAATATTAGATTTACTTTTAATTGTATAAGTGTAACTTGAAACTCGATTAACGTAGCTTCAAACTAGAAAAATGCAACTTTAATTTTCTTTCCCGTATATTTGTCACTATGAGAAATCTTTTGAATGTTTTGCATTTTATTTCACATTTTGTGTAATTTTAAAGCAATAAATTGTGACTTGAAATCATAAATTTTTAACTTAAAAGTGAAATGCATTTATTGATACACTTATCAAATGTTTGTTACTTTAAACAATTTTACAGTAACTTTGAAAAAATTAATCCTCCCRCCGTTACGCTTTACTTGAAACAATTGAATACTTTACCCATAATAAATAATGCCAATTTGTTTCAAGTAAAGCATAACGGAGGGAGTAGTAACYAACTTTTATCAAATCAGGTACTAGCACAGTCACAAATGATGAGCTTGAAGGATCCTTAGTTGGATTCACAACAAGTACAATAGCGGAAATGCATGACATATATGAAAAGCATGCAAGAATAGTGGGATTCTCAATAAGATGCCACATAACAAGAAATTTTTCAGAAACTCGAACTGTTTGTGAGAAATATTGGGTTTGTTTCGCTCAGGGAGAGAGGCATATCATTGAACCAAAGAAGAAAGAACATGATAACCTACTTTTGAAATCCTTGAAGAGAAAAGCAAAAAAAAAAAAAAAAAACCAAGACAAGTTGCAATAACAAGAACAAATCGCAAAGGATGATAGTCACCGACATCGTTATCTAAGAAGCGTGACAAAGGAAAAGGGAGAAGCAATAGAGAAAATGAAAGATGCATGATTAGGTGCCATGGACTCCTATAGATTATATTTATGTGTGAGGAGGCTAGAGGAGAAGATTGTTTAGGACACTCAGGGACCATCTAAACTACTACAACAAGTTTTAAATGAAAAGCATTGAAGGTGGAGATACTCAATCACTCATTGAAATCATCTACGAACAACTTGCAAAAGATCCRGAGTTCTTTTTTTAGGGTTAGGTTGGATAAGTGTGGTAAGGTGACTAGCATATTTTGGAGGGATTCTATGATGTTGGAAGATTACAAAATATATGTAGATGTTGTTGTCTTTTATACAATTTATAGAATAAACTGGTATAACCTAATATGCGCGCCAATTGTGYGAATAAACAACCACTGGAGAAATGTATGTGATGTTTGGTTGTCCTTTTATTAGAGATGAAAAGGTTGCAACATTTGTATGGCTTCTTAAAACATTCAAAAAGTCAATGGAACAAACGATGTCAATCACACTTTTTTACTAATCAAGATATGACAATGAGCACTTCATATCCAAGGTAATGTTTCCTGTGAAAAAGTGTAACTTTAATTGGAATATCAGCGATTTTATTCAAATATTTTGTAACTTAAGTTTCATGTTTGACTTACAGCTTTCCCTAACCAAGACGCAGGTTGTGCATAAGGAATTTGCACCAAAATGCTATAGTAAGATTTGGACACTTGAAGAGAATACCACTTTGAAAGACACATAATAGACTAAATATATGTAACTCCATATGTTGCTTATTATTTGTTATGTCATGCAATTTTACAATAAAAGGTAATTTATTAACCAATATAAGCTACTTTGATGCAATTACCAACTGATGAAAATGTTCATTATAAAGGAAATTTAAAGGCATAAATAGTAACTTACAATCAAATATATGTAATTCTGATTTCTTAATAAGCATTCTTTGGATCGAAAACAAAATAAGTGGTTTGCAAGGGTCTATGAATTAAGGAAAAAAATGTGTTCAACATACAATAAAAATTTTTTTCCAACAGACATTCTATCTTCAAAAAGGAGTGAAAGCACCAATCATGCAATAGGATTTCAAGCCAAAAAATATCAACAAGTCTAACTGAATTTTACAGTATATTGAGAAGACTGTAAAAGGTGGAGGAGCATAGAGAGATCTCTTGAGTTCAATTTGTACCATATCAAAGCCTTCACTACATTTCCAATAATGTCAAGTATGCTGAAACATGCATTTGAATTCTACACTTTATCTCTTTTTTAGAGATTTTGAGAAGTAGTCCAGTTATACTATGGACACACAAGGACGAGCCCTGACTTCCATAGGTCCTTGGTTTGACCTCCTTAACAAGGCACACAAGATGATGTTTCATGGTTTTAGATCCACAACCAACTTTTTATAGCTCATACAACAATCATCTCCCAACCTTCCTTACTACCACAAAAATGGGCAAAATCACCATTTTTAAGAAATCGGTTAAGTTAAATCACCGGTTTCTTACCTTAAGAAATCAAATATTCACATTAACTGATTTCTTAAATACATCTAAGAGATGGGTCACAAAAAACACGTCTTTAAATAAAGGTAAGAACCGAGTTATAAAACTGGTCTCCTATATTATATATATATATAAATATTTATATAATATATATAATATATAATATATTATATATAAATATATATATATAGCAGAAGATCATGTGAAAACCAAACCTTAGGTGAAAACTTCTAATCTTGACCGTAGGATCTCAAAATGAAAGGCCATGATTTAATCTAGCAATATACTATATAATTGAATATGGGGTACATTGGAGGTTAAAGGGGTACTCGTGTTGCTACAGTGTTTTGGGGGTTTGTTTTCTGTACTGTTCTAATAGTAGCTTCAGGTCTCGCGTACCCCTTTGAACCTCCATGTAGACCTTAAAATGTTAAATGTACCCATTGGTTTGGTTTCACGTCTCATATTAAAATTGTTGTTTTCATTGGATCCTATTTTAATGAGAAAACCCTCAAAATGAAAAGTGTGAGAAACAATCTTGGTCGTGATTTTTGAGTGAACGGTCAAGATGTGCATAAGTTTAATAGTAAATGTGCAAATTTTTGTATATAAATGTGCATATGTTTATGTGTTTTTGCACATTCACAGGAAAATTCGTGCACATTTTTTTTTCATGAAATAAATCTATCTATATCTATATCATATACTATATATATATATATATATATATATATATATATATATAAATAAATTATATATATATATATAATTCTACAATTGTAAAGTTACAAACTGTCTAAGAGAACACGCGTCCCTTCCTCTCCTCACTCCTGCGCCTTCCCTTTATATTGCTCCACCTTCTCTCTCCTCTCTCTTCTCAGTCTTTAATTTGCTCATCATTTGCATCTCTCTCCTCCTTTATTTGCTCATTTCTCTTTTTAATTTGCATATCTCATCTCACTCTTTAATTGCTTTTTCGATTTTATTTTGTTTTCTAGTATTGCATCTCTCATCTCTCATCTCTCATCTCACTCTTTAATTTTGGTATTTTTCGATTTTAGATCTCTCACCTCCATCAACCCATTCGCCGCCGACAAGCCTAACTCACTACTAGTACCGACGAGCCCTCCTCAACTGCATCACTGAAGACCCTTACTCGACTGGCTCACCGACGAGCCCAAACGGCACGATTCGCCGCCGCCGGTATACTGTTAGGTATGTGATTTCAAACTAAATTTGTTATTCGAATTTTTTCTTGTAGATCTATAAAATCAAAGAAAGTTCTATTTTTTTCATATTTTGCTTTTAGTTTCTGGTATTTTTAAAATTTCTAACTATTTTTATTTTACCTTTTTTTTATTATAGTCTTTATTCTGATTTATATTTTTTCTTTCGATCTCTTGGATCTTTCGTTTTTTTTTTTGACTTTTTTGGGTTTTTGAGTTCAATTTTATGAGTTTTCTCGTTTTGGTTTTTCAATTTATTTATTACTTCGATTTCTGTGTTGTGTTTTTTGTTTTCTGGTTTTTGGATTTTGTGATTAACTTGTGCAATTACCTGCATTTTGTGATTTTTGTTTAGTGGATTTTTCGTTTGCTTTGAATTTGAGTTTTGTTTTCAATTTTATGAGTTTCTGTTTTGGTGTTACAATTTATTAACTTTCAATTTCCAGTTTTTTTGTTTCGATTTTCTGGATTTTATGATTAACAATTACCTAGATTTTGTGATTTTGTGATCAACCATTTATCTGTTTTTTTTTTCGTTTTCTAGGGTTGTAATTGCGCAATTTAACTGGTTTGAAAGAATATGTTTGTTTGGATAGTCCTTTGTTAGTATTGATGCTCAGTGCTTGAAAATCACTATCCTTATTACCTATGTTTATGTTGTTAGTCAATTGTTTTCAGGTGCATCATCACATTTTTATGATCTTGAAAAGAAGCAATACTACTGTCCTTTGGAGTTTTAGTATAAATTGTATACAAAGATATTATGTTATATGTTGAAAAGTACAATTTATGAGTTTAATATATATGTATATACACATTGTTGAAAGTATAATATTTATTTTGGTATTTTAATATTTTTATAATTTGGAATTATATTGTTCGTGAGGTGAAAAGGGGTATAATAATAATATATCCTCACCTCATGTGTAATTTTTAAAATTTTTTTTATCAACCTAAGAGATCGGTTTTAAAAAAAATCGGTTTCTTAGATGGTTCTAAGAGACTTGTTGGTTGTTAGAACTGATCTCTTATTGTCAGACTAAAGAGACCGGTGTTATTGATCAACCGGTCTCTTAAATAAACCTAAGAGACCCCGAAATGAAACCGGTCTCTTTACCTAAGAGCAGTCTCTTTGGCCTTTTTCAACCGYTCTCTTTGATTATTTTTGTATTAGTGCTTGCAAATTCWGACCCAACCGAAAAAGGAGGAGGCACATCAAGGCAGAAGTCGCATGAAAAAATCCCTCTATACTCCCATGTCATCTGAAAGGGCATTAGATTCGCCATACCTTTCTACAATCACTTATACTATACGTCGCTCTTCAAACCTTGGCTACCGAAGTGACGTGCCCAACTACGGGAACTYGGAGCTCTAGTAACTAGAATAACTGGTTTTTGCACCCATGCAGCTTTATACCTGGACAAACACTTAGATTAATGCTATAATCTTCTATGTTGTTAGATAGTAGGATCTAATTCCCAACAGAAGGATCCTTCCTCAAAGGAGAACGAAGAACAGTAAGAAGTGTAGCTTTGGTCTTGACGAATTCTCTATGCAATTCTAGAACATCATCTACTAACAAGTGAAAAGCTTACAGTCAGGTTTCCTAAGATTCTTTGCCCTTTCCTTGGCTGCAGTAAAGTTGATTAGATCCTCTGGGTTTTGACTTAAATCCACTAGAGGACCAGTTAAGATACTGCCTTCATCATCATAAAACTCACTTTGATGAAGTTGTGACTTAACTATTTCCAATTCAACTTTACATCGGTCTAGTGCTACCTCTAGTTTAGCCTTTTCATTTTTCAATTGCATCCAAACATCTTGCAAATGATCTCAACTAGCACTAGCAATTTCATACTTATCATTCCTCTTTTTAAGGTTCCTTTTTCCTTCTTTATAAGCATTACTTAATTCTAAGACCTGATCAAGCATGATTTCCAAACACTCAAGCAAATGCTTTCTATCATACTCGTACATATCTTCACGAATTTAAGAGATAGCTACCTGTTAAGAGCTTAACTCTCCTGTCTTTCCCATGAGGCACTTGTTCGTCCTACTATTCTCCTGAACTAGATTAGAGTCATGTTCAAGAAAAGCAGTCATACAAACTTTCTCAACTAATGGGTCATCCTCTTCATCAGAATTAGATTCATAGTTGCCCTACACAAAAGCTACCATGTCTCTCATGAATGCTTTCTACACGTTCCTCATGCTCTGCTTGTCCTTCCACTCTGGACAGTCCTTGATGACATGACCCACTTCACCACACTTGAAGAAAACTGTATTAGAAGAGTTAGTCTTAAAATTCTTACCCTTCATGTTCTTTCTATGGTTTCTGAAGTGTCTCTCCAAGTGCTTAGCCATCAACTGTTCCCGTTAGCGCAATACCCTTTACTGATTCCTTATTTGTTTTTGCATCAACCAACATCTCATGTGTCATAAGAGGGCCGATCAACTGTTCTAGGGTGAGAAAAATTAGATATTTTGCCTCATACACTGCAGTCACCTTTGCTGTCCAAGCACTTGTAAGGCTACGTAACATCTTCTTTACCAAGTCCTCGTTAATAAAGTTCTTTCCAAGAGATTTTAGGTCATTTACTATAGTCATGAAGCGTCCAAAACAATCATTGATATTTTCATTTTTATTCATACTGAATGCTTCATATTTTGACATAAGTCAATCAACTTTAGAAAGTTTTACCTCGTTGGTACCCTCATAGGCTAACTCAAGGGTATCCCAGATCTCCTTGGCAGATTTTCATGTTGAGATTCTTTTGGTCTCGTTCTCAACAATGGCTTGTTGTAGAATGGACATCGCCTTTGCATTCTTCTCCATTTTTCTTGTAATCATCTCTATTGTATTGACTCTCCTTCTTCTCATGAACTACACATGCTTTATCAATCTGCGTGATCTTCATTGTACCGTTTTTCACCACCAACTAACATTCATAATCAATGTCAGTGATAATTTTTTGTATTTTGTTCTTCCACCAGGCATAGTTTTTTCATTAAACTTAGTTGTCTTGGTGTCATATACAATTGCTTGCATCTCATGAGTACACATGATTAACTTCTCTAGGTGTTACCCGCACAAGAAGCTTAGGCTCTGATACCAATTGAAGGTTCCCGAAGGTACTCAAGAGTGGGGATAATTGAGTTCCTCTAAAAATTTTCATTTATTAACTGTTCTAATTGAGTAGACCAGTAAACTGGTCTGGCAGCGGAATAATAGTTGAACAGTAGTAAGCGATATAAAACCATAAAGTAAAGACACACCCAAATTAACGAGGTTTGGAAACTATGCGTACATCCTTGTACCCAATCCACTTTTATTAATCTGCTTCGAATAATCAAAGTAACCCTCATTCAAAGTATGTGAACTCAGACACACAATTAATCCCCACACTCAACCGAAGTGTGCTATTTTCGCACTTGAACTCACAAGCACTCTCTAATGAACTATCAAAAGCTACCCAACTACCAACCCCTTCGTTGGTGATATGATACACTGCGTATCTCTCAATACTCACTCAAAGAGCTACAAGAGTATACTATGAAGACTCAAATATTGTGCACTAATGTGTTTGAGTCTTGCTTGCTTGACCTTAGACTTGAGGCTTTTATATCTCAAAAAGTAACTCTTTTAAAACCATGGAGAAGCAAGTACGTGCATAATATTTATAGCCAAGGCTTGTAATTTACTTAGGTTGAAACCCTAGAACATGTGAGATAACCGAAACAATTATTCTAACCCTAGAACATGTGAGATAACCGAAACAATTATTCTTACATATTTTAGAAAAGTCTCACCAGATATTATTTCATACTAGATAAAATAATATCTTGTGTTACCTTAATTCCAACACAAGTAATGACCAAACATTCTGAACATCTCATCAGATCATCTTGAAATTTCCAAAATTCGTTTTAAGAAAACTTTCCAAAAATATTTTTACCTCGACAAGATGATCCGTGTTGTGAAAACAACAAAACTATTTTCCCAACTGGTCGTGTTAAATCAAACTAACAACTGGTCTAGTTGCCTTTAACCCTACTCAAAAGCCCTTAGTCAAAACCATTAATATAAGCATTCATCAATCACACGCATGCACTGTTGCAACAAAAGACTTACTCTAACTCTAGAACTAATTTTCATGTTCTTTTACTTCTCGTAGCTTTCCTTGATTTCTTCATGTAAACCTTGATTTTCTCAAGTATTCCTCGAAGGAGCATTCATGCTTCAATAGTTGGTGATCTTTTATGCCAAATATAGATATCACTTTGCATATTAAAATTTTTAGCATACTGTCACTTTCTTCAAGTGACCAAGAACAGTTTCTTCAGCTATTCAGACCAGTTGCATTCATCAAACCAATGTACCTGTTCTTGTAACTATTTTTCATCACTCAAAACACTAAGGGACTGAACAAATGTCCTAGACTAATAGTGACAAGAGTGTTGGGCTGAGGGTAGAAAGGGTCACAAAGTGAGTAGATAGGAACAAGTAGGCGATCTGAATCACCCACATGCACTCTTCTAGCACGACCGTAAAATAGGCTTTCTTCTATTCTTGAAAAGGGGTATAAATTCATTTTCAACGTTGAAAATTGGTTGTGAAAAGGAATATGGCAATTTTTAGAAGCAAGTGAATGGAAGCAATGAACCTGGTGAAAGTAACAGCTCAATGGAAGTGTATAAAAAGGGGAAGTGAAGTCAACCTCAGTATTGTCCATAAAGGGATTGCAAGTATATTTCCGACATGAATATAAATTTATGTTCGATTTCCAGAGAGGGTAAGCGAGCATATTCTCTAACATAACAGGGGAGAATATTGAAAGACTGGGACTAAATATACTCCCATTACTAAAGCTTCCCTTAACATTAGGTTTATGCAATATGCAATAATAACCCAAGCATCATAGTGGAGTTGGTTGGGATAAAACTTGGGTGATTAGTGTTATTAAGTAAACCTTGATAAAGTAAAAAGGTGAGGGCATTAATACTTGGATCACTGCTGCTAACCACCCCATAAATGGGTGTTGTCACCTTAACAAAGCTTATTTCACTTGCTTCCTTCCTTCCATATTCACACTTCTGCATGGTTGACTGTTCAACACTAGGGGTTGAAAGTATGACCCCTAGGTTCTGGTTTCGAGGTGAGCTTTGTTGACATGACCATACACAACATCTCCCTTCCTCTGTCTTTCCGCAATAAATGTTGAGGCAACAGCACCAACCACCTCCTTGTCCGCTTGAGTGTCTTCCTTCATGTCTACTGTCAAGAACTCATCAAGATGCCAAATGTTTTCATGCCGAAAATTGGCTCTTTTATTACTGGATGAAACGGATGAAACCAAATGCATGAAATTTCTCTTCTTTCCAATAACTTTCCTGTGACGATTCAAAGACATGTGTTAAACTTGATTATGAACCACTACTCTCTGGGAAACCTTGGATTACACCTTTGCAATAAACAAAAGTGGACCAGTTCCTCATATTTATATTTGTGGTTCAAAACTTCTCCAACCTTTCTAACCCGATAACTTTGTTACTATTGAAATTTTTCTCAACTGGATCTGTGAAAATTGGACCATGGTGTGTTAATCTTTTACCGAGCCCTTGAAAATAGTTTATTGTCTGCCTCTTATTTTCCCGGCATTTGTTTTTCTTATGCCCAACAAGTCCACAACCTTTGCAGAATTCAAACACTCTTTCATATTTAAAGGAAACCTTCTGTAGACACCTAAAAATGTCTCCCCAAATGAGTAATCAATGATGAAGTATACCACATGTCGCAATTAATTCGAACTCGAAAAAACGCAATTGAACTCGTAATGAAGCTCGAAATATGTGAAGTCAAGTCACACTCGAAATTATGAGTCAAAGGTCAAATACGAGGCAAAAATATTTTCTTTCGGTTTTCTCGATAATCTCAAAGGTTTTCAAACAAGTTACGCTGGCGATTCTCATGCTTTTTGTTTCTCATCATGTTCGTCACATTTTTCTGAATCCGCCAGTATTTTTAAATTATTTTTCTGATTTTTCTATGATTTTCTATGAATTTTGCAATGTTTAAATACGCAGAATACGCAGAAAATACATGAATAATTAGAAAATACGCGGAATGTTCTAGAATCTCCTAGAAATATACTTTCTTGCGAAAGGAGGCGTCTAGAATAATCCGTAATCTTAGAAAATCGAGACGTATGGCAAAGAATTATTCCGAATTAAAATATTTCAGATTTTTTGGAAAAAATATATACGCAGAAGCCTGCGTATATACGCTCCTAGGAGCGTATATACGCAGGGTTTATATACGCTGCCTTTGAGGAGCGTATATACGCTGAGGAGCAGCGTATATACGCTGCCTTTGAGCGTATATACGCTGCTCCTCAGCGTATATACGCTCCTCTTCCTGCCTCCGCGCCTATAAATACACCTTGCCTCATTCGAACTGACACACGATTTAACACGATTTTCGACACGACTTTCAACTTCCAACTTCCGACTTCCAATTTTACGATCTAAGCATTCTCTCTCTCATTCACAAAACTCTTTCACAAATACACATAAACACGAGTCTTTTGCGTTCTTTCGATTCGTTTTGACAAGCGAAAACAAGGTTGAATTCTGAGATTACTCACCAATAATTCTCTTTCACTTTCTATTAACTTGATTAACCATTATTATGAGTTTTAATGTAATTTATACAATGTAGAAACCGACTTTTAATCGTTCCATGTAAATATGTAGGTTTTTCATAATGTTTCAATGTTTTCATTGTTTTGGTTTTCGTTCTTTTTATTTCATTTTCATTATTATTATCACTTGTCAATACTAACAATTTCTTATCCTTGTATAGCGATTCAAGGCGAAAGATTCATTGCGTTCGTTTTTCATCATGAACTAACATTTGTTTTATTTGTCTTTATATAGCGATTCAAGGCGGAAGATTCGTTTCGCTTCGTTTTACAAACTAACCTTTGTTTTGTTTGCAGATTTAGGGTAAGATGAGTTTGTATATATATTTTGAAGTTCATATACTTCATATTGTTATTGTTGTATAATTTGTATATATTTTGCTAAACAAAGACCGGAAATTATGTGAATCACTTTAAAGTCAGATTAACTATGGACAACCGGTTTTTAGGCACCGTTTTAACATGATTAATACAAAGTGGTCACAATTTCTAGGTTAGGTAGTCTCTTGTGCATGATAGAAACACACTTTCGTAGTAATCTTTACGGTTAGTACGCTTCTAAGGTGCTAAAAATGTAAGTTGTGTGCATCCAATAAATCGTGCTTAATGGAATTACAATGAGACCGAGTAGAGGCCGCTACATGCGGGCGGATTGGGTTACTGATTCAATCCGTACCATGTCCCCGAACCCACGACTGGTTACTTGATTGGACGTGGGGCCATTGTTTTGGCACCAACGTTTCGGGCGTCCGTGAATAACCTTTCTAGGCACGGTGGCGACTCCCCTTACTCGACAACACTACCCCAACGCACTCACGTGCGGGTTCCGTGGCTCAAGCCCACGCAAAGCACCTCGATGTAGTACCAAGCCGCGCGCCCGCTATACGCTGAGGGCGCGGCCCACGTCCTACAATTTGGCGACTTCACTGGGGATAATCACCGTTAGGTGAAGTGGACAGACTTGAAAAGTCTCGTAATTCCATCATCACGTTTATTGGATTTTGCATTTTGCATGTGACCTTTCGAATAAGGTCGCGCCTTAGGCTCCTTGGTCTCACTATGGGCATGTTCTATGCTCGAGACTACCATAAGGGGGGATACTACCTTGGCTGCATGTGGTTAATTGATCGCATGGCTAAGGCAAGTCCTATCCCGCCCATGCCGTGTGTGCACGTGTTACTGATGCGTGTGCATAAGGGGTATCTTGGCCATACATCGCTAATTGCAAGTGGTGAAAACTGGACCAAGCTCTGCCCTTAGGCGTGGTACACTCTCTGACTTAACCTAGACCGACCATAGTTGACTTGTCATCACGTGTCTTGTATATATGTGCATGTATGGGTCCTAGCCATTGTACAGTTCTAGACCTTAACACAACACTTTCATATAGTCCATGGTCATCTTTCAGTTCACATCATGCATTTCATAGCCCATAGTGACTTTAGTTGACCTCTACCTTAGTCCGTGACCATAATTCACTGGGACTTTGTCCTTCAAACTTTCGACCTTAGTTCGCACAGACTTTGAACCTTAGGTCTTGACCCTTGACTACTAGGGTAGGCATAGGCTTTGACCTTAGACGTTGACTTTAGACTCACATTAGGATTGACCTTACCTTCAGCCAACATAGGCTCGACCTCTAGACGTGACCCTAACCTCTTTAGGCACATGCATATCATACATCCCAATGTCGTTTGGTGCCCTTTAAAAAAAAAAAAAAAAAAAAAAAAATTCAAAAAAAAAAAAATTCAAAAAAAAGAGCAAAAAAATTCAAAAAACGTAAGGGCACCTTGCATTCATACATTCATACTAGGAAAGATGACCATGGAATTAGGACATACATTTGCATCTACATTCATGTATTCAATAATGACCAAGGAAGTTCACTAAGGGTTTATTTCTTTTTGAAACAGGGGGTGAAGTCGTCTCCAAGCCCTTGCTCGACCCGAAGAGTTTGAGCCCTCAGCCCAATCCAAACCTAACCTTCCTCCAACCTTCATTACCCATCAGCCCTAACACCACAAAATGGCCTCCCAACAAGAAAAGCTCCAAAAGCTTGCCGAGCAAGTTCAACAGCTTGAAGCTAAGATCAAGGAGTTGACCTCGAGCACTTCCTTGGACAAGCTGTTTGAAAAGGCAATCCAAAAAGCCACCGACCCCACCTTTTACCAAGACCAACCTCCTCTTGACCCCAACCTTGCAACCAAACTGCCAAAGGATTTCTCAGCCGAAGACATACCCAAGTTCAAGCCGACTGATGACCCTCGATTCCATATAAAGGGATTTAAGACCACCATGGCACTTAAAGGGATTGACTCTGCCTTGTTTCCAATGGTCTTTCCCCTTTCCTTGGAACCGATATGTCAGAAGTGGTTCTTTTCACTTCCTGAGAAAGAAATAGCTACTTGGGAAGACATCATCCACGCATTCATGGCAAGATACAAGGGTAACATTCAGACCCAAACATCCTTCCGAGAGCTTGAAATCCTTAACCAGGGGAAGAACGAGGGGTTCACTACCTATCTGACTAGATGGAGAGGAGTTGCTGCCACCCTAGTCTCCGCTCCTACTGAAGAAGAGATGGTCAAGACCTTCATTTCTGGCCTCCAGCCGGAATACAAAGATCATCTCAAGTATCGAGGCCTTACCACATTCGCAAAGGTCTACGACATTGGAGTGGACATAGAGAATGATCTTCTTCAATTCACATGAGTCAGTTGGAGTCTTAGCTTTAGGATCGAGTCGGAGAGTCCCTTTCCCTAGACTATGTATCATTTCTTTTGCCATTTCGGGTCTATGTCATTAGGTTTAGGATTAAGTTCTGCAATTAGCCTCTATGTAATAAATTCTTTTGCTTTTAATAAAAGTTTCTTTTTTCTCATTTTCTTTAGCCTCCATATAGTTTGTGCTTCTAACTTTAATGGAATCAAATTAATAATTGACCTCACAATTCAATGGACATTGCCAAGAGAGGCCTTCTTTCATAGCTCCACAAAACAACCTCTTCCCTCCATTCCCTTCATCATATCAAAATCCCTTGCAACCCTTTGAGCCATAAACACTATCATTCAGCCTATCTTTCTTTCATCACCCACATCGCCTAACCCTTTGGACCAAACGGTGCGTAGGAAAAGACATGTGCAAAAGAAAAAAAAAGAAGAATAAAATGGGCAAAAAGCAAAAAAAAGCAAAAAATCAAAGTTCAAATGCAAATCAATGCCAAAATCCAATGCAAATCCAAAGTTCAAAGCCCAATTCAAACAAAAAGCAAAAGTCTAAAAAGCACACTGCGCACCGTGGGTCACTTCCTAATCATCAAGCCTTTTTCAACCCTCAAACCACAGCCTCACATTACAACCACAAAAGCCCTCTCACACGAGGCATTGTCCAAATCATCAACAAGAACTACGACGGTCTGATTCCAAAAGGATACGTAGGAAGCCTCTTCTCGAGGTCCGACCCAATAATTCAATAACATTCTGAGGTCCATCATATAGTTTGATTCCCTTAAAGTCAGAAGCGCAAATTCCTAGTGTAGAACCCGACATAGACTCGAGTTTGAACCTACATCATCTAGCCAACCACATCAATTCCCCGTTTACTTACCCTTAGTCACAAATTTTAGCCTTGTATTTTCTTGAACCTTTAGCCTATTCTTTCATACACCTTAAGGGGCTCTCCTCAACTCTTCCTTAGGCTATCTCTCTGTAGCAGTCATCAGGCATTCTCCTCAAAGCATCGCATTGCAGCATTTCCTCCATGTTCTCTCCTCATGCAGCATTCAGCTCAAGTTACTGATTTGGGCAAATCAAAATCACATCCCTCATTCCTTACCATTACCACCACAAAAAGCTAAGCCAAAGCCCATGACTCCACAAAATTACCTTACTCCATCAACCATTGCCCCAATCTCGATCAAACTGGGGGCTCACCCACTAAACCAACCATCGACACCACAAATTAAGCCATTCCCACACACCCAAACCCCATGGGTTGGGGGCTCACTTGCAATCACAAGCATCGCCTTTGCTCGAATGGGGGCTTGAGACGGCTCCATCCCACAATCCAAAAGCATCTTACCATTAGTCAATTTCCTTGGTCATTTCATGCATTAGATCTAAGAATAGACTTGCATTACACATATAGCCATTGCAAACACTTCATAAGCATCATTGCGCATTGAGTTTACATACATCATCATGCATATGCATCCTGCACAAACACATTACACATTGCACATTACACATTGCACCACCTCAACACGAGGCTAGGGCCCATCTTACATGCATTTGCCTGCACACGCCTATACGGCATTCATCGCTATACGCGATTGTTGCTACGCGCAACATTTTCCCGAAAAGCCAAGGTCAGCCGTAGGGAGAAAGCAGCCCGAGGATCCAGGCGCTTCCAAGGGCATAAAACCGCATGGGGCGCGGTAACA
The DNA here is from genome assembly GCA_008642245.1 of Bassia scoparia. NCBI lineage: Eukaryota > Viridiplantae > Streptophyta > Magnoliopsida > Caryophyllales > Amaranthaceae > Bassia > Bassia scoparia. The sequence goes on from SNQN01000993.1 coordinate 106,708, forward strand.
GGTAAAACTAACCTTTGTTTTGCAGGTACCGGCGAAAAAGGGTGACTCAGGGTTACAGAACGTCTTGAGTTGCTCTCCGTCCCAAATCAAATACTTTGACTGTCGTCTTACGAGATTTTCGTCTCTTCAGACTCAGTCAAAGTGGGGGCTTCTTCACACAACAGCTCCTTTACACACTTCGGGTTTTGGAATTTTCTCCCGCACCAGAAATTCCATATATGCACACTTCGGGTCTACGATTTCTCCCGCTACAGAAATCCAGCACAAGCATCTTTCGGGTCTTGGAATCTTCTCCCGCTACAGAAGTTCCGTCAGCACATCTCCGGGTCTTGGAAACTTCTCCCGCTACAGAAGTTCCGTCAGCACATCTCCTGAAAAGCCAAGGTCAGCCGTAGGGAGAAAGCCGCCCGAGGATCCAGGCGCTTCCAAGGGCATAACACCGCATGGGGCGCGGTAACAGGTAAAACTAACCTTTGTTTTGCAGGTACCGGCGAAAAGGGTAACTCAGGTCGCAGAACGTCTTGAGTTGCTCTCCGTCCCGAATCGAATACTTTGACTTTCGTCTTACGAGACTATCGTCTCTTCAGACTCAGTCAAAGTGGGGGCTTCTGTAGACACCTAAAAATGTCTCCCCAAATGAGTAATCAATGATGAAGTATACCACATGTCGCAATTAATTCGAACTCGAAAAAACGCAATTGAACTCGTAATGAAGCTCGAAATATGTGAAGTCAAGTCACACTCGAAATTATGAGTCAAAGGTCAAATACGAGGCAAAAATATTTTCTTTCGGTTTTCTCGATAATCTCAAAGGTTTTCAAACAAGTTACGCTGGCGATTCTCATGCTTTTTGTTTTCATCATGTTCGTCACATTTTTCTGAATCCGCCAGTATTTTTAAATTATTTTTCTGATTTTTCTATGATTTTCTATGAATTTTGCAATGTTTAAATACGCAGAATACGCAGAAAATACATGAATAATTAGAAAATACGCGGAATGTTCTAGAATCTCCTAGAAATATACTTTCTTGCGAAAGGAGGCGTCTAGAATAATCCGTAATCTTAGAAAATCGAGACGTATGGCAAAGAATTATTCCGAATTAAAATATTTCAGATTTTTTGGAAAAAATATATACGCAGAAGCCTGCGTATATACGCTCCTAGGAGCGTATATACGCAGGGTTTATATACGCTGCCTTTGAGGAGCGTATATACGCTGAGGAGCAGCGTATATACGCTGCCTTTGAGCGTATATACGCTGCTCCTCAGCGTATATACGCTCCTCTTCCTGCCTCCGCGCCTATAAATACACCTTGCCTCATTCGAACTGACACACGATTTAACACGATTTTCGACACGACTTTCAACTTCCAACTTCCGACTTCCAATTTTACGATCTAAGCATTCTCTCTCTCATTCACAAAAACTCTTTCACAAATACACATAAACACGAGTCTTTTGCGTTCTTTCGATTCGTTTTGACAAGCGAAAACAAGGTTGAATTCTGAGATTACTCACCAATAATTCTCTTTCACTTTCTTTTAACTTGATTAACCATTATTATGAGTTTTAATGTAATTTATACAATGTAGAAACCGACTTTTAATCGTTCCATGTAAATATGTAGGTTTTTCATAATGTTTTCAATGTTTTCATTGTTTTGGTTTTCGTTCTTTTTATTTCATTTTCATTATTATTATCACTTGTCAATACTAACGATTTCTTATCCTTGTATAGCGATTCAAGGCGAAAGATTCATTGCGCTCGTTTTTCATCATGAACTAACATTTGTTTTATTTGTCTTTATATAGCGATTCAAGGCGGAAGATTCGTTTCGCTTCGTTTTACAAACTAACCTTTGTTTTGTTTGCAGATTTAGGGTAAGATGAGTTTGTATATATATTTTGAAGTTCATATACTTCATATTGTCATTGTTGTATAATTTGTATATATTTTGCTAAACAAAGACCGGAAATTATGTGAATCACTTTAAAGTCAGATTAACTATGGACAACCGGTTTTTAGGCACCGTTTTAACATGATTAATACAAAGTGGTCACAATTTCTAGGTTAGGTAGTCTCTTGTGCATATAGAAACACACTTTCGTAGTAATCTTTACGGTTAGTACGCTTCTAAGGTGCTAAAAATGTAAGTTGTGTGCATCCAATAAATCGTGCTTAATGGAATTACAATGAGACCGAGTAGAGGCCGCTACATGCGGGCGGATTGGGTTACTGATTCAATCCGTACCATGTCCCCGAACCCACGACTGGTTACTTGATTGGACGTGGGGCCATTGTTTTGGCACCAACGTTTCGGGCGTCCGTGAATAACCTTTCTAGGCACGGTGGCGACTCCCCTTACTCGACAACACTACCCCAACGCACTCACGTGCGGGTTCCGTGGCTCAAGCCCACGCAAAGCACCTCGATGTAGTACCAAGCCGCGCGCCCGCTATACGCTGAGGGCGCGGCCCACGTCCTACACCTAGCATGTTTCCCCTGGTTCAAATTCATATAAACATCCTGGAAGAAGTGGATTTGTGAAGACAACATAAACGTTAGCTCTAATAAGGCATCTTGGTGTGTTACGAAACGATGTTGATGCATCATCAAAGATGACGAATTTTCTCACAAGAGCTAGTAATTTGCTGGCATCATACGCATTTGCCTTGTCTAAAGGGAGTCCTTCAATGGTTACTCAAATTTTACACGTTGGTGGTGTTAGGAATTAATTTTCCCTTGCCTTTCATTAATCGGTTTCAAAGGTTTATATATACAATCAAAGATTAACCCTATAAGGCTTTTACGACAATAGCCCAATTAATATAGGTACAAAGCATATATACATTAAGGCCTAACACCCCCCCCCCCCTCAAGTTGGAGCATGTAGATCACAAATGCCCAACTTGACGAGAAGATACAAAAATTGTCGTGGTGATAAATTCCACATCGAAAGAATTCGAGAGTTGAGACCACATTATAAGGCTAAGGGGCTACTCCCRTCATTGCCATATGGTTTTGAGGTGGAACCTCCTTGGTCTTGTGATGTGGACTTGCACTCCCCATGARGGGCGCGGCCCAGACCCGTTTGACATGGTATCAGAGCCCAGGTTYGGTGTGATTGATCTGAGCCAACTTACGGACAACTCACATGTGAGGAGGAGTGTTGAGTCCATGATCAACCCACATGTGAGTATATGTGTTGTCCCACATTGGAATTAAGGGGAGTGTTGTGGTGATAAATCCCACATCGAAAGAATTTGAGAGTTGAGACCACATTATAAGGCTAAGGGGCTACTCCCCTCATTGCCATATGGTTTTGAGGTGGAACCTCCTTGATCTTGTGATGTGGACTTGCACTCCCCGAGGCGAGCGCGGCCTAGGCCCGTTTGACAGGTGTGAAAACATTTTAGATGGACGCACTAGGAAACCAATTGGTTAGATTAATTAGAACTCCCTGAAAGTTGACCGTACTCTTCCACAACAGAGCACTTTTGTCTTCCCCATTTATGAAAAAAAAGAAGATGAGTTAGTTTTCCAACCACTCCAACTTTAATTTCACCATTAGTAACCCAATATTTATTAATCCACTCCTGGATGTCTTATTTTTTTAAAGTCTTGCAATCATAAGTCATTCCAATTACAACAAGACTATAGTCACTAGGGCTGAGCACTAGTCCAGAACCGAACCGYCTGGACTGACGGACCGGGATCTCCAAAAATCGTGGACCTGGACCGGACCTGAATTCATTCCGGTCCAAGTRTGGACCTATTAGACCTTTTTTTTTGCTCTTTTAAATTAACCTGTTACTAAAAAATTGGTGAAAGTCTGTTTAATTTACACAAGCTAGGAATTTGTTATACCAAAAAGTTAATGAATGTCTGTTTAATTTACWTCTTGGTTATTGCATCATTTAGATAGARAGATAATCCTAWGAAGTGAAGTGAAATCTTTCTTCTGTTTGTTTCACAGAAATTTACTGAAATCTGTACAACATTATGATAGAAGAATCGATATGATGAGCTACTGATGCATAATACATAGTTCCAAACAGTAGCATATGTACATACATATCATGGG